>VZRV01006483.1:165233-306265 GCA_013398115.1 Falcunculus frontatus | reverse complement strand
GAAAAGAAAAGAAAAGAGAAAGACAGTGACCCAACAGGTTCAAATACACTGAATACGTACCTTCAGGTGTCTGCTTGAAACACATACTAGAGTTACAAAGGTATGAAACCTTCCTTTGCTGCTTTACAAAGTAAAACATCTCAGACTGAATCATTTGGATTCTTGATAGCCAAGTGATTATTTATCAAAAGCTGCTAACACTCTATTTGCTCCTCGAGTAATGGTCACATAGGTGGGCTGAAGAAAACAAGACTGATCATCCACTTCAATAATACCAAGGAATTCTGGACTGCATTGGCTGAGAATCCATTTTCATTTGTGTTACTGTCTTTTCTTAAGTCTTAAGGATAATATAAACCTTTTCAAACAATATCAGACCTGATTAAAAGTAGGTGATATACAGTGTTCAGACTCCAAGGTTAGAAAAACATATTTTAAAAGCACAGCATTATTATTATAATTTGCTATTATAAAATATCAGCCAAGGAAAATATTTTTAGTCTTCAGAAAACTGTTAAATTCCCAGTAGGGTGGGATGCAGCTGACATTCCTAGTGGTTTGCTGTCTTGTTTGGAGCACCATGTGGTTAACAGCTAAAGGGCAGAAATGCTTGCTACTGCAGAAGTGCAGTCACCTCAAGAAAATGCATGGCCTAGAGCCTTTCATAATTCAGCCACAGCAGAAATGCAAAGGCAAAGAATGGTAGGGAGAAGAGGTAATTTACTTTGGATTATTGCTATTGGTGTGATGTCACTGTTACTTGTTAATCTCAGTTTGTACCGAAACCTTTGCACAATATTGATAACAGTGCAGTATTAAATATGGCAAGGCAGCTGCACCATGAAGAACCAAAATAATGGGTTTACATTAACTCCCATGGTGTCACATTTCTGCAACAAAAACAACTTTTTATTGCTCCGAATCCAGGAAGACTTTATTTTTGATCTTTCAGGAAAACTACAGTGATAACCGAGCGCCTGTACAAGGAAGGGAAAATAGAGCTGATTCCATAAAGCTTTCACCCTTTTCATCACACACATGTGCTACTTCTTCCCTCAGAGCTTGGTGGGCTGCCAAGAGCCTTGAAATCTCAGAGCCTGTGTCCAGATGGATCAATGGATCAAGAGGAAACAACTGGGAGAGGAAGCTATGGTGATTATTGTTTGAGTTAAGAAGGACACAACCATGGGCTTTCTAACAGGTCTTTTTTCTCTTTCACATCGTGGAGGCAATCATGAAGCAAACACAATGCCAGAGATTCATAAAGTTCATGAAGTCCAGTAACTTGATCTTCTCCAGTAATGTGATTTGGCTCTCTTTTAATGAGGAGGTTTCATTAAAACCCCACCCTGCAAAGGTATGACCTGCAAAGGTATGACCTGTTTCAAGGTCTTAATTTCTAGCAATGCTTACCAAATGTAATGCAGCTATAGACTTGATGCCAAGGCCACACATTAGTCGGTGCAAAAAAACGCTATGTATCTGACATCTCAAAAATGCTACACAAAGAAACCATCCCATGCTGCAAATTTTTTGGCTCCTATTACACTGGTGGAACTATGATAGTCATAATCAACTGCCAAAATTTCCCTGTATGCTTTTCCTATATTGAGAAAAATGCATAGTTGCATTTTTGCAATAGATTAAACTTTGGTTTAATCAGTATAAAACACAAACAAGTGAGGCTTTTTTTTCTGTTCGAGTAACATGAGACTCTAGGGGGTTTTCCCCCTTTCTTATATGCATTAAGTCAGTATTTAGTAAACCAACTCATAGTATGAAGAATCCAAAGCATCTCCTCTAAGCAACTCAGCATCTTTAAAAAGTTTTGGCAAGACATTGAGGCCTCTTCTGGTTTTGTTGAAGTCTATGGTAAATTTGCTCTTAACTTCAAACTGAAGCAGAAGTTTATCCTTAGTGTAAAATTCACAGAAATTTGGAGAATACTAAATAATGGAGAAACAGTGTGAGCACTAAGAAAACAAAGAGAATTACCAGTGGGGTTGGTTTTTTTCTTTCTTTCTTTGTTGAATTACAAGTCCATTAAGCAAGCAAAGTAAAATCTTGCATACCAGGACCAGAGCAAAGATTGCCAAAAAATCACATGATATTTTTATCTATTGATAGATCACATGATAAATGCTGACTATCACCATGTTTACAGGTCATTTCTGTATTTGAACACAGAAAGGCAAAGTACACAACTGATCCTGACTCATGCCCTACAAGGCTAGATGTTCAAGATGGATGGAGAAACCTAATGAACTCAGTACCACAATAACTGAAACAACCTTCTTCTTTCTCAGTTTTGGGCCTGTACAAAACAACTAATTGATGTCATTTGTTGCCTCATAGAGAGTTTGGCAACTGTACAGCTCCATGCAGTTTGTAAAGTAAGCATCACCATCAACAATTTCACAGGAAGGAAATGGAGGCAAAGACAGCAAGTGTCTGGTCCTAAATCACCCAGCATGTCAATGTCAAGTGCACAATCAGGGACATGGTAACGACCCCCCAAGGCCTGAGCCAGCCTAATGCTGCTCTTCCAGGAATCCCCTTTCCACACAAGCCAGCTGGCTGAGAGACCAAAGCAGCAGAGCTGCAAATAATAAACAAACCAGGAGGGATGGGACCAAGTTTCCAATGGCAAATACCTCCAAGATTTCAACTGCTGTCAGCAAAACATATATCCCAACACAGGCATTACTGTCAGCAATAACGTAATACCATTGTCTCTGGCTCTTTTCAGTGCAAGGGGGAGTGTATAGAAGGAATCAAATGTTGGGTGGTAATGGTTAACTTTGTCATGCCCAATTCCCCTCACCCAGATTGCTTGGGGTTACCTCTCCAGCCTTCTCCTGCTGCTCCCTGGATAATCATAACTCATGTGGCAGAAAGAGTGGAGAGAGAGGAAAAGCTCAAGCCCTGTCATGTTTTTACCCACCATTTGTGAGCCACAGGATTGAAATCATTGTTACTCGTTGTGTGCTACCAAGATGGCATTTAACAGAGTAGGGTTGGGAGAGCTGAAAATAAAAGATTAACTTTATCTAACCTCTCTAGCTTACCATTACATTTTTTTTTTCTGTTCTGAATGTATCCAATAGGAAATTTTAACTCTGCAAAGTAATAGCTCAACCCTGCAGTTATCAAGGTCCTTCCTTGGTTTACATTGGATACTGTTCCTTCTGGAGCTTGGCTAGTTGGTTGTTGCTTTTTTCCAAGTAGTGGTCATGGTGCCTGAACCCTGCTAGAACACTTTCTCTGACTTCTTACCAGGCAGCAATGTTGTCAGGCTGTACCATCCTTATACAAAATGCATAAATGGTGAGTCCAACAGTTGAATTTAAATACATTATTGTTAAATTGTGGTTTCAGAGAAGCAGGGATCAGACCTCCTATTTATGAATTTTTTACTTTATTTGATGCACAAGAACTGATGCACAGGGCTTATATAGATACAAAGCAGGTAAGAAAAATAATTCAGTTCTCCCTCCTTCCAAAAAGTGATCTAATTTGCCTTTCTTTCCTCCTTTAATGGGAAAACAGCCAATACAAATTGGAAAGCAGATCAACAAATGTTGCCTCCACATGGAGAGACTAACCTGCATTCTCCACCCAAGGGCCAGGGAATGCTTCACATCCTGGAGGCTGAGATAAATGGAAAATACCAAAGGTTTCGTTCCATTTGCAGCCAAGTAGCACCACCTCTCCTGAGCCAGGACATGTCTGGTTTGGGATCATTCCTCACCACACAGACTAAAGGATAGACATCAGGCTCTCAGAAAGGTTTCATAATCCATGTTCACTTTTGGGGTAAAATCAGTGCCTAACATTGTCTCAGGTGGCTTGAGAATGCTTTTTGAAGTCAGTGGAAAGATTCCTGCTGACCTTAGTTCTCCTTGGGCTGCTACTCCGTGTAGATCATGCACCAATTTGGCCATGGCTGTTGCCTGGGAAGTGGGATGCAGTATTTTGCATTATCTTCTGGTTTAGACTTCACCTTACACAGAACATATTGAAATAGTTAGCTAATGTTTATTGGGGTGGACCACATCAGCTGGTGTTGCTTTGGAAAGAAGAGGCAAAAATGTAAACCAGTTCTTCTATTACACAAGTGTCCTACAGCAATGTGGAGCCCAGTAAGACATGAAAGAAAGAAATACCATAAAGGGCAGGTATAACTTTGCATCAGTCATCTGCACCTCCTTCTCTTCTTCTCCTTGCTAACTGACAGACCAGGCCAAGTCACCAGAAGGATGGGTTTCCAGCATCTACCTACACATCATTATACCACAACCACACTCAAACTTACCAGCAATCTGCATGAAAAAAAATGTGACTAGCCACCCAAACAACCGTATAATCTTGACCCACCAAATATCAGACAAACCTGACAGAGCCTTATACAGGTTGCACCTTTCTCATTGTGTGCATCATATTGTCCATTCCATTCAATCCTCAGTGGTATTTAGGTCTCTTAAAAGCCTGTTTCTACCTCCATCACTATAGGCCAGTAACTTCCTTGAGCAAACAGGTCCGTGGTATCAATGGATTCTGCAGGATTGCACACCTACATAAATATCTGTACATTCAAACCCTTCCAACCCCACTGATATGTTCAGAAATTATGTCATCTGAATTAATGTCATCCCATTAAAGCAGTGGTGACATGAGAACAAATTCAGGTCTCTGACTGTTTTAAAATATCTGTGATACTTTACATCCATATGCAGTGTAACTGAAATGAAGAGTTAGAATCCATAGGAACAATTAAGTAATTTTCACGGTACTATTTCCTCCTTTCGGTCCCCGACAATCATTGTATGTCATTACTGGAGTTGTTCAACTAAGGCTAGCACAAATGTTGGTGGAAAGTGTATTCAGAAACACAAGACATAGATTTCAGCTAGCTGTCTCCTGAAGAAACAAAAAACCCGTCTGTTGCAACATAAGGGAAAATGAGGAACAGGCCTGAGGTTTTACAGGAAGAAAAGCAGTCTGGAAGAGAAAGAGGGAGAACAAGTCTTGCCTGCTAGCGATAACAGTTTTAAAGGAGGTACAGTGTTAGATCTTCTGAGGAACCCCTGGCCCCTTTATTTTATTACTAGTTGTGTCTTGAAACAGCCATTTATAGAAGAGATCCACTCTGCTCATTGTCAATTACTAACATATGTCCCACACTTGGCAAACAAGACAATTTGGGAAAGACATTTTGTGAATAATCAACATCACCCAAAAGTGGCTGCGTCTTTGCTTTGGGCTTAATAAAACATTTTTTCCCCAAACAAGATAGCTTTCTCACAATGGTGCCAAATGGAACATATTAAGCTTCAATGATGGCTGAAAACACTGTGCACCATAGAGGCAGGGATGGGGCTGTGAGAGCTCTCCTAGGACCTTAGGACAAACAGCTGCATGTGTACCAGCCACAAATGCTGCTCTGCACAAAGGGGCCTCTGGGCACTGCTACAGTACAAATAATGCAGTAAAATGGCAAGCTTTGGCAAACTGAATGTGGGACTTCGCAGAGGTCTGGGATTCAATCATAAAACATTATGCAGGATGTAATCCTCAGAGCAAGCAACGAAAACTGTGGACAGCAAGGATAAGACAGGACATGGAAACTGCCAGCTTGTTGCGGAAATATGTATGGCCTACTAAGGAACCCGAAACATACAGACAGCTGTCACATACACGCATGCAAACAGTGAATACATGGATAATGATGAACACTTACCTCAAGTGCTAAGGATTATGCTTGGACTTTACCTCATTTAGCTTCCAAATGTTTGTTTTGTAGTCCACATTCGTTGTTCAGGCTCTCTTTATCGAAACTCCTAGAGAGCAGCTCAGCTTCCACAGTTCAGACTGCCTGCCTCTTTCCAGAGACTCTAACAAAACTCAGAAAAATGCCTTTGGGTGCTATTTCACAGCTTATGTGTCTGGAAAAAGACAAGTCTCCTCTATCCTTCCCTTCTTTCATACTCTTCCATCCTTTCAGGGAATCTCCCAATGCTTCCCCACCCTCCTTTGGGGCAGCTCCATTCTCATCAGACACTTCCCTGAGCCATTTTTAGACTTTTGCTGCATTAATTCTCTGCCAAATTTTGAATTAAGTCATCTGAAGTAGGGTTCCATAAGGCCACACATGGTAAGCAGCAGGAGCTTACTATCAGGAGACAGCAAGGGCAAAACGAAGATAATGAGATGGGGCAGCAGAAGGGACTCTTCTCCAGTGGTGATGTGATGCCAAGTTGACTCGCTGCCTCCCATGGGACTGCAGGCCCAGAAAGGCCACCTGTGTCCAAGACAGTGAATGGTGGGAAACAGGAATCACAGCATCTGGTAGGGAAAGACCAGTACTCAAAATTACGTTGGGACACTTTTGTCCTCTGTCTAGTTCTATAGTTATTATAAATTGAACCCTTGCCATGATGATATAAGCCAGTGAATGTACTGATATACAAGGGTGCCAGGTGCCTCAGCAGCTACCTCTATGGAGAGGAGCAAACACTCGGCAGCAACCCTACGTGTCATGAGGGAAGCCTTGCCCCCGTCATCGTGTGTACACTGCCCTTTTCTGGCTTTTCGCAAGCCAACTCATCCCCTCTCTCACATGCTTCTTAATGCTTCTGAGACACTTGATGTAGCCTGAGTTTTGTTCTCAGGTGTACGTTAGCAATCCTTTCCTTGAGATGAGAAATGACTGGTGAGTCCTTGTTCAGAGTGGGTGATATCGTGAAGAACAGCTGAGCAAGTCCCAGCACTGAACCAGTGGCTTGTTGAAAAAAAAACCAGTCTTCACTCTTAAAAACTAATTAATTCTCACCATATTGCATCCTGTGGTTAGGGAAGCACTTCAGGCACCTAACATCTCTCCTGCTGGGGACAGGAATCCTGGGGTCTTTCCCACAATGTCCTTGAGCCAGTGGGCCTTGCTTATACAGAACAAGGTGAAAAACTCCAAGTATCAGCACAGGTTGGGGGCTGACCTACTGGAGAAGGACCTGAGAGTCTTGGTGAATGACCTGTTGACCATGAGCTGGCAATGCCCTTACAGCCAGGAGGGCCAGTAGTATCCTGGGGTGCATCAGGAAAAGTGTGGACAGCAGGTTGAGGGAGGTGATCCTGCCCCTGTACTCGGCCCCAGTGAGGCCACTTCTGCAGTGCTGTGTCCGGTTCTGGGCTCCTCAGTACAAGAAAGACAAGGAGCTACTGGACAGGGTCCAGTGGAGGGCCATGAAGATGATTAGGCATCTGAAACATCTCTCTTATGAGGAGAGACTGAGGGAGCTGGGCCTGTTCAGTCTAGAGAAGAAGAAGACTGAGAGGGGATCTCATTAATGTGTGTAAATATCTCAAGGGCAGGTACCAAGAAGATGGTGCCAGACTCTTTTCAGTGGTGGCCAGCGATAGGACATAGAGCAATGGCCATAAACTGAAACATAAGAAGTTCCACCTCAACATGAGGAAGAGCTTCTTTACCTTGAGGGTGGCAGAGCACTGGAACAGGCTGCCCAGGGAGGTCATAAAGTCTCCCTCTCTGGAGACATTCAAAACCCACCTGAAGAGTTCCTGTGTAACCTGCTCCAGGTGACCCTGCCTTGGCAGAGGGTTGGACTAGGTGATCTCCAGGGGTCCCTTCCAACCCTAAAAATTTCATGATTCGGACCTCCCACAGACTGGATATGGTGGTTGCTGAATAGCCAGGCTGGTTTAAAACTTACCTCAGGAAGATGCACTATTATCTCAATCCACCACAAAGTGCAGAAAGAGATGATCTCTAGGTCACTTCTAGGGCATAATTAGTTTTGTCTAGTAGTGATTTATTGCTGCTTTGGGCTTTTTGTAGGTTTTGTTTTCTTGAAATGTATTGGTTCTTCAGTCTTAGAAATAATCACTCTCATTGGAAATGCCTGCTAGCTCTTCAGTGCATGTGTATCATCCACATTTTGTTTTCCTTTATTTTCAATCAATTCCTAAACCCTGAAAAAATCTAGCAGCCTTAAGAGCTTAAATTTGACAAAAGATGAAAAGTCATTTAGCACCATGCCACACACACACATATGTATGTATCAATATCACCCTAATGCATTGCAAGCCCACAGTGTTTTTGCTGTGTTTTAATTCTCCCAAAATTATTTTCAAAGAGAAAAAGTACGTTCCCCTGAAAAGTTCTCAATTACCTCAATTCCCACACATTTAAATAAAAATAACATTCCCTCTTTAAAGCGTCTCAGATCAGGGCACCATTTAGTAGGAAATTAGAGTCTTCCACTGTTGCTCATGTGAGCACTGCCAGCAGCTTAAAAGGTTTTGCTCCGGCGGGAAGAAGATGGGCCATAATTGAAGGACTGTGATTGAAGCACTGCTGTCATCTACTTAGCTAAAGTATGTTGAGATAATTTCTCCCAACCGCCCCCTTTAAATCACTCACTTTCCTATTTCATCAAGATTCTTAACAGCTCCAAATCAGAGAGATCCCTGTAGACATCCAATTTTTTCTGCACTGTTTTCAGCTGTTTTCTCTCAATTTCCTGCTCTGTGCCTCCTCTTTGAGCTTTTACTTCTCCTCTCTGGAAGTTTGCTGTTTCTATCACTGCTGTAGGTATAGCTCTTCACATTCAGACCTATCCTCTTCATTATACAACAAAAAATTGCACATAAACCGCAAAAAAAAAATTCAACACAGGACTGAAAAACCTGGTGCTGTTAATGGCATCAAAGTGCTTTGAGAACAAAGCTCAAAGGACAATCCCTAATAATTCACCTGTGACCATTTTTCTAAATTCTTATACACTCTAGTGTGAAATTAAGGTATTTTATTGTGTTACACTTAACACTTAGGGTCTGGCCTTTGGTATTAATGGGAATGTCCTTCAACTAGAGCTGCTTTTTGTTCCTTTTCTTTGATTCATTAGTTGTTTACTGCAGGCTATTAACAATCCCAGGACTAGCTTTAATCCACAGCCAGAGCCTTTAAATATAATACATCATCAACAGGTAATTATTCACTTTGAAGTCTTTCCTTCTTTTTTTCTTAGCTGTTTGAGGTGATATCTGAGGCTTTAAAGTATGGTAACAGAGTACTTCTATCAAAGCACTAAAATTAGTAATGCAAATGTCAAGAAGTTAATTTGCATACTTTAAATATAAGGATGGCCTATCTTCTTTCTCTTTTTTTCTCTTTCTTTCTTTTCTTTCTTTCTTTCTTTTTTTCTTTCTTTCTTTCTTTCTTTCTTTCTTTCTTTCTTTCTTTCTTTCTTTCTTTCTTTCTTTCTTTCTTTCTTTCTTTCTTTCTTTCTCTTTCCTTTGAATTTTCTTTCTCTATGTTTTTCTTTCTTTTTTGACTCTAGCTAGAAGTTTGGAAATCTTTTGATGCTTTTGCAACAATGGTAGCTTGAGAGTTTAGAATCGGGTAACCGCCCCACATATGCCAAACACTATAAATTCACTAGGATCACCGTCTCTTTTTGTCATGCTTAGTAGGATTTTATTTCAGCAGTCGCTCTAGTAGCCATCTCAGAAATCCAGACCTATAACTCTTGGTGAGATGAGAGCCTCTGAACATACACTGGCATAAGCACAAGTTTGTGGTGCTGTGTTGATTTCAGAGGTCTTTGACTCAGGTTCTTTGGCTTCATTTCAGGAGGGTCCTTAAGACCCTGATTAAGTGTTTCTATACTTAAGGCTTTCTAAAGTGCTATCTGATGCTGTTATATGTTTCCTGAACTAGGACCTTTGTGTGCCCACTTGCAGAAACTCCTGGGTCAATCTCAGATACACGGAGAAAGACATGAGTAGCACATGTAGGACAACTTGCCTCCACAGACTGACAGAAGATTAGTCTGGGATCTCTGTAGCAAAGTGTTCATTCATTTGAAGGACTTCTAGGCCTTGAAAAGTCAAAAACATAGTATCATGGTGAACACCGGAGATCACTTTTCTTTCACTCATGGTATTCTGTTTTAATCTGTTATGCAGCATTTTATAACTTTGGGCTGTACACACCCTTGGAAATAACTTCTGAGAAAGAGCTGGCCCATAAATGCAAGACAGTCATATTTATTGAGACAGAGGGTACGACATGCTCTGATTATCCATATGTCTCTCCTTATGTGTTTTGGGCCGCTCTCAAATGTGGCTTCTAGCAGAGGTGTCACCAGGCATGTGGAGGATTAGTAGAGGTAGTAGTAGTAGTAGTAGTAGTAGTAGTAGTAGTAGTAGTAGTAGAAGTAGTAGTATCATTATTATTTTCTTGCCCTTTTGCTTTTATTTCTGTTTTCAGGCAGCAGTAATCACACGCACAACATGTTAACAGGCAGACTGCTGCTCTCCCAGCTCCCAGTTAGCTGCAGAGTGAGTGGGGTGACTAAGGCAGTCAGCATGTGGACTCAGCTGCTTTGATCATGACAACACCCCTAGAAAGCATTGAAAGTGAAGAGCATCTACTTCCCCTGCAGATGAAGGAGCTAAGAGTCAAGTTTTAGCCTCATTTCACTGAGGCTTTAATTGTTAAGATGGTAAGTAAATTATGGAAGGAATGTCGGGCCACTGATGCCATCACTGACTGGCTCACCACAAAGGAATAATGCAGCACGTGAATTTGGAGTGCTGGGGGGCTCTATGCAGCCCAGCTGCAGGAAGGCAAGCATGAGCACGCTTTATCTTCCCCTGATAAGTAATCTGCAGTGTCATAAGAGAAAATGCACGCACACTGAAGAGTTAAAATGATGAAAATTAAGCTTACACTGAGCAATAGCCTCACTTTTGGGGAAGATCTAAAAGCTTCTCAAAGGGAAAGTAACAGTTAAAAAGGCTTTATCTTTGCAAGCGCTATAAAAAAGGTCGTAAGCTGTATATACTACAAAGACACTGCCTTCACCCCTCCATCTCTGTGATTTCTTTAGATTGAAGAAACCTGTTGGCTTGAGTTCTAAAACCCCAGATAAAAGCTTTGATTTGTTAATTAAATTTTTACTGCTATCTGCATTTGATATCTCAGTCAAATTGTATCCGCTTGCAACAACAGAAAAAGTCACATCAAAGGAGAGCTCCGCCTCCATGACCTGTAATTACAGAATTTACTGCAGTGTGACACTGGCTGCAAGATGCACCTGCCAGGCAGACCCAGCTTACTATCTACACCTAAAACAAAGCCATTTCATTCAGCTGCGGTGAGCTAACACACGCTGAACAAAAGGGCTACGTTTTGTCAGGAGCTGGCCTAGCGTATTGCTTGTCCTGAGACAGATGGGAGCTTCTGAAAACAAGGGAGTTTTTTTCTGTGTTATCACACTAAGTCAGGGATAAGGATGAGCTCCCACAGAGAAAGGCAGAACCAGGAAAAAAAGGAAAAGAAGTTGGAATGGGAAGATAAAGGGAATTAAAAAGAAAAGGAAGAAAAAGGAAAGAAAATTAAAATCCATCTTGGTGGTTAAAGGAGAACAAAAAAAGAAAAATAAAAGAGCTACTCATAAAGAAAACACTGATCAAATATTAGTAAATATAGAGAAAGATAGGGTAGCAAAGAGAAAATAGAGAGGAAAACAAACTAACATATCCACTGGAATCTGACTTCAGCCTGCAGTGTTCTCCCCCTTAAACACCCACACAGATATTGCAGAAATCCCCAATTTGTGTCAATGCATTCTTTGGCCCTCAGTTGTTTTGCATGATATTTTCAAAGAAGCAGAAATGTAACATGGCAAAGACTCACAACATAGTCTTTTTTATACTTCAGAGCCTCCCTCTGAGCCCTAGAAATTATTGTTAGTATTTATGTTTGGGAAACAAAACACAAAGAAGGAAAATAAGTAAGGCATTGAATAGCTTGCTGGGTAGGAATTTTTCCTGGAATGATTACTATACACAAAATACCAGATTACAGAACAGGCATTTTCAGCAGGAGAATAACAATTCTGTTGAAAAAAAAATTCTGTTTGGGAGACCAATATGACAAATCCATGCTTATCCACCCAGAAGATACTTGTTACTACTGCTTCAGTGATGCAGGGATTTCCAGGCTGGCCATCAAAAAAATACCCAGTTTGGTTGTCTCCCATGGATTAATGTCCAAGACAACCCTTCCTGCAAAAATAAATGAATAATAATTTAAAAAATAATTCCTCACACATGATGCTCATTTCATTTAGGATATTTTTGAGAGGTTCTAGTTTTCTGACCAGAATTCTTCTGGGTTCTTTTTTTTTTTAAATGAGAGAAACAGAGAAACTGAAATTGCTCTCTTTGACTTACTTCAGCATGAACCTGGCTCCACTGTAACAGGGAAAAGTTTTCTGCTGCCTTCAATGGGCCTAAGATTTTGCACCTTGCGCCCCTTTGGCCTCAGTGAGCACTGACTAAACAGTGTTGCTGAAAAGCATGGGGTGAGATGTGTGGTAGGATAAAGGGTCTGTAGACATCAAAGGTTTTCTCTGTTTTCATTGGAACTTCAAAACGCTGTTGAAATATTTACTAAACCAAACTGATGTGATGTCTCTGAAAGCTTGGATGAAAAGCACCCACTATGGCAAGCTGGGGTTTTAAGCCTGGAGCACTGCCAGGGCATTCCTTCCAACGGCCGTGCCCCAGAATTGGGCATCACCCTTTTATCCAATAATCTGTCCCTCTGTTGTGCTATCAGAGCCATTTTCTGCAGCTTTTCCACTGATGCAGTGTGGCTTTCCTCTGCTGATAACAGCAGGAATGCAGTCCCAGCTGAGGACAGGACCTGCTCAAATCCCACCATCATTGTCAAACTTTTCAGATGTTGTTTCAGAAATTACAGCCCCCGAGCCCAGGCTACAGTCACCCCCTGGGGTTTCATCACTGCCTAGCAAAACAAGGAGTAACCTGGGAAAACTCTCAGGGATAACAGGGCACATGACTGGCTGTTGGGCCTCTCAGCATCACAAAACAGGTCAGGGCTGAGTTGGAGTTAGAAACCAGTACTAACTCCCCATCCCTATTAAATGACTAGTGTTATTTCTGGTATTGCTCCATACCATAATTTAATCTCAGGAAGACCAGGAGGCAGGCTACAGTCAGAGATCAAGTCTTCACAGCTCCAGCATGACAGCATCAAAGTTGTTCCTGACTACATGACCTCCAGTTTCTCCCAGCCTGGAGAAAATCTACCTCAAGGGCTGTGTCCCCCTCCTGAGAACAGAGAGGGTTTCTGGAAGGGGTAGGACAGCAGGCAGCTTTCAGAAGCAGTTAGGTTGTCTGTGTGCCCAGCATGGAGAAAGAGGTCAGCCTGGTCCCTGTTCCCTTCCCTTCTGCTCCTTCCCTCCCTGCAACCCAGTCCTTTGGGCCTGAGGATGAAGGAGGTTTTGGCTTTCACTGGAAGAAGGCCAAAACTCAGTATTTTCAGAAGGTGACTATGAAACTTGAAACAAACCCCAGGGGGTGCAAAATTAATGCGAGACCAAAAGCAGAGGATTACCACAGCTCACCACATACAGCCCTCGTGTCCCAAATCCTCGTGTTACACCAAATTCACAATAAGCAGCATGATACCCTGCTGCTGCAAATTCCTGCTGTCAGCAGCCTTCACACCCTGGCTGAGGAAGCCTCGGAGTTGGGAGGACTGACACTGCCTGGGTCCTGGGAAATTCCCCAGAGCAGAAAGGGGTGCACATGAGTGAGAACTGACCTGCTATTCAAGCTGTTGATTCACCATGACAGTGAAGGCTGTGGGGTTGGACAGAGGGGCTGCTGCCCTCTCAGGCATGCCGGGAGCCGGATTTTGGGGGATGAGGGCAGATAAGACGCTCCCCAGGCAGGAAGGGGAATAGAGTGGACACACAGGAGGACAGCAGCAATTTTCCTGTGGAATAGGCAGGTGTGAGATTAGAGACAAGGTGAAGCTGTCAAGGGATTTTGTTTTCAGTTGAAGCTAGAAGCACTCATGAAGCATCTTGCTGAAATAAATACACATTTGCCTTAGCTGGATTCAATCTGAGATCTTGAAGTGGATCTTGATCAGTAAGCCTGAGGGCCCTGGAAATTGGTGAGAGGGCTTGCAAAACTCCTGCAAAACATTACCAAAGTACATCTGAAGTGTGTCGTTTTGCAAGAGTGGTAAAACATTTTTCATTTCCACAAAGACCAAAGGAGCAGAAACAAAAACGCTGAGTTTCCAAATATCGAGAGTAACATCAAAGGGCAGTCACTAACAGAGAGCATTAAAAGGCACTTTACCCAAGTTGTGTGGAGGATTCTGGATCACACTGTACTGCACAGGTAAGAGCTGGTCTATCATTTCTAGAAGAGGTCATCGTGTGGCAACTCTCAGGTTTCTGGGGCTCTGTGTGGAGGTGAAACAACAGAGACCATGTCTCTGTCCTCTTCATAAACCATGTCCCAGCACAAGTTTACTTTTTCTCTATATGTGGATCAAGCTAGTTACAACCAAGGCAAGAGCCCAGGGGCAGAGCCTGAGTCCGTCCTGGATTCCTGCCATCCATCTGGGTTTCCATACCAGGCAAGCCAAGCTCCTGGCACCTGGAGCAAGCCAACATGTGGGCAGCACTGATGCCTGAGCACCTCAGAGTGATGCTGAGATCATAGCTAACAGGGCAGACCCAGGCAGAAACACCAGAAACTAGAGTAAAATACGTTCAGAGATAGAGAAATTCCACAGCTGCTGGCTGGACATGGAAAAGAGCTATATCTCTTTTGATTGCCCAAATCAAAGCAAAGGAAAAGTGACCCTAGACTACCTTCCAGGGCTGTCAATAGTCACACTACATTTAAAAAGCTATGTGTAGAAAAAATAAAAAGCAGTGAGAGCTATTACATACTTTAAAAGTCATTCAAGTTCAGTTTTGAAAATATATCCACAGTCAATTTGCCTAAAAGCGGAGTGCTGTGATCCTTGTTTACCAAATAAAACAAACACCCTGTACAGCACGGGTAAATGACCTACAAATGCAAGTCTTTACAAGCCTCCTCATTACAGTGAGATCAGAGTGTGCCATGTGTGCCTATCATTTTCTCAGGTCTTTTTCTTCTCCTCTTCCTGCTTTTTGTCAAAGCTCCTGGCTTCCCGTCTGCTTTCTATTTGCAGTTGTTAAAGGGAGGGACAAACCCACACACAATTAGTTTGGAGAGGGACAGAAAAAGGGATTAAAGTGCAAATAAATATTAACCTTATGAATGGTTCTCTCGAATGCACATTTTCTTGAAAAGACCATAAAGGATACACAGTTATGTCGGTACATCAACTGTATACAGTTTTGAAGAAAAAACTTTCCCAGAGACTGTAACTCCCATATATGGGCATTTTATTTTCTTGCAAAGAAGCAAAAAAAAGTTGATACTGGGCACAGTTTTACAATATTTTCCTCTCATCAAGAAAACATACTTTCTTCAGTTGTGCCATCTCTGCCCCCACCTTAGGACACTTCTGCCAGTCCAGGTGAGGTTCTTGGTTTGTATTCTTTCTTTCTCAGAATTCTCAATCAATAATGCTGCTGAAACCCTCTCAGCAGCTGCCCCTTTGCACTGACGGTTTTCTCCTTCCCCCAACTCCTGCATCAAGAGTGATAGTCTTCCTTCAAAAGCCTCTTGCTCTGAGACCTCAAATGCTGGGTCAGCGTTTGTGCACACCTTAACTGGGGCAGCCCTCAGCACTTCACTTCTCCCTGATGAATCTCATCTTCCTCCCTGGATGTTCACTCGCCTTCAGGCTCCAAACCCCACCAGGTACTCCCTCTTATCCACCTCAAATATCCCCTGGTCACAGCAGGACAGTCACCATTTCCTCTCGTCTGTGGTGTACTGTCATGAATGAAGCTCTGTTTCAGGATTTGAGAGAAAATAAGCAGGTGAGATTTTCTGTCCAGCCCCTTTTCTACTTTTGTATCTTTGAGAGAAAAGCAGCAGTGGGTACTAAAATACTACTTTGGCATATGTACTTCATTGCTTATCAGCTCATTCGCTCAACAACAAAAACAGAAAAATGCTGTGGGGGTCATTACACCAGGAGAAGGCTCAGAAAACCTGGAAGTCTGTGATGAAAATCATTTAAATGGCATAGCCAGTGATTAAAATGAGTGTCTGTGGCAGTAAATGGGAACATATTAAAGTGGCATGGGAAGTTTAATCAGTGATTGATCTCCCAACAATTACCTCGCTTTCTAAATCCCTCCATATCATTTAACGAGGTGATTTCAATGTTCTAATAAAATGTGGCAGGGGAATGTTTCCAGATGTCCAGTATGTAGGGAAATAAATGCTTCTCTGAAACCATAATCTGTGCATTAAACCAACCAACATTATCTTCTGATTGAGTTACACTTCTGTCTCAACTACAAGGGAAGGAGTCACTGAAAAGTCATTAGATTTTTAAAAATCCTTTCAAATCATGTCAGTTTTATACAAAACAGAAATCCTCCCTCTCTGCTGATTTCTTGGCATAAAAAAAACACTGTCATTTCACAAGTGCTGAAATATCTGCTTTTACAATATTTCCCTAAAATTGGTTGCTTATTCTTTCATTAGAAATGGAAAACATCACTACTTGTGCCCCATGACTGAGTTCTTTATCTCTGATCACTGCAAAAATGAGATCAATATGAATAAGCCCAGCTGTCAAACTACACTTTGAGAACTGAGGAAAAGGTTGTGATGAAAAGTTCAGGACATTAGGAATCTCACCATATCAGTCTGCTTGGCAAACATGACCTGCAGCTGACAGTGGGAGGTCGCTAGCGTTCCCAGCCCACTGGGCAGTACTTCTTCAGCATGAAGATTGACTCTTTTTAAAAATTATTTTTCATTTACAAGGGTGCTTTCTGCAACTGTGGGTCTAATTTCCATTCTTCAAAGAGCTCCTACCAAAGTGTTCACATGGATCATCACCAGACTCATGCTCAATATGCACAGCAACTATTGCACTGTGGTAGAGGATGTCTGTGAGCAGCTCTGACTTCTCGTGGATCCCCTGGGTAACAAGGGGGGATGACCTATGGCTGAACCATTTGCCCCAGGTTTTCCAGACCTGTCCCCCAAAAACAATTATTCTTCAGCCAATACTTAGGGTCAGCTTCATGTTCTTTAAAGTGTTTCAATACCCAGTATCTCGGAGGAGTTCTGGTGTGTGTACATATGCATCAAAAGCAATTCAATGCCTTAACTGTCGAGGGCAAAACTAACCCCCCTCACTGCCTCTCTCTTCACTACCTGCATTTTTGGGCAATGACATATAAATACTGCAGTGCACAGGACCCATGTCTATTTTCCATCCACTTGAGACGAGATGGTTTGTCTTTGTATTCACCCATCAAAACCAAATAAAAACTCAACTAATCCATGACAGCTGAGGTCACACCATGTCTTAATTTCAGTGAGTGCAAACACAGCCCTCTTAGCAGAGAGAAAAGAGGAAAATAGCGGCACACTTAACCCCCCCGCTCTGTAAATAGTCTTGTTAACTCTCAGCTATCACAAAAGCATATCCTGCATTGCATACGGCAAATATTAACCAGATATTGAGTGCAGTTCTATTCACATGACAGTAACTAATGCATTCAGTCCTCCAGGTTACCTGTGCTTGGATGTGAGGGTCTATATTGACCTGTGAAAGATTGTGAAGGAGGAAGAGAATACTTTCAATGGTCTTAGCAGGTCAGTGAGTGCTTAGTGCCACAGCTAAGAGCCCAAGCGGGATATTTCGTTCCATGCCTTTGAACGTTATCTCGGTTAAACAAACTGAAATGTGCAACTGAGTTTATTTTAGAAATGGTAAAAAATTATGCTGAAAGCAAATTTTGTGCATGAAGTGTCTATCATATCCAGGGAGCCTGAAATTATAGAATATGCTTACACAGATTGTTCACTTTAATATGTTGCCAAAGGGCATGAAGGTCAAGTTATAGATTAAATTTCCCTTTCTCTTCTCGGCATATGATACACTGATAAGACCCATATGATAATAAAAGAAGAAGAACCTCTTGAATTTGCCTACCCACAGGGTTCATTTGATTAACTTTGTGATTAATAATTCCAGTAATTAATAAGTGCTCAACAAAAGGAGATGTGGTAAAATCTGAACTTTGAAATTGAGGTCCTTGAACATTCGCTTTCAATATGTAAGAGGATGCTGTCCTGCCTGACCTTCACAGTTAGAAGCCACTCAAGCTATAATCTGTGTGTTTTGTTGCCAGAAAGCACAAAACTGGGTGTTCCTTGTCACTGCCCATGCTCGTTGGGAGCTATGCATTCCCTTAAAAAAAGGGGAAAAAAAAAAGGATGTCATTTCTTCATAGACCTTTTTTGGTATATAGCAGTATTGCTACCAGTAGCTATTGCTGATGGACAATATGAGAGCTCTATCTGTTTTCTGTTCATTAACTTGGGCTAAGTAATTCATAGTGAGCATTTGTCTCTATCCAGGAGGGAGAGGGAAGAATGATTAAGGGCTAAAAAAGGTTGCATCGATGTATTTTGTTTCTCACCAAAGAAAAGAGGGAGCATGACACTCTGCAATATTATCGTCATTTCTAGGGCCAAACTAGGTCTCGCTTGTTCTCACTTGGACATCCACACCGACATCCACACCTAAGGATGGGGACAGTATCTTGTTCTTGTGAGGAGCTAAACTTCTCACTGGGCTTTCTCAATAACAATTAGCAGAAGAAATTCTGTAAACATCGTATTTTCGTGGGTATAACACCAAGTTCTGTGCAACCCACATTCCCATCAGTGTACCGTATACCTTCCAGTCATGCTAATTCTTACCTTCCTTTTCATATCTGTGAGGACTGTTTGGAGATGTACATTTTATTCATTTACAGGTTTATTCCAAAAAAGAGGACTCTTAAAGAGGCTGAAGTTATCTCAGACTGGGGAATGACTTTTAAAAATGGCAGCCCTACTTGTGGAAGTACACTCTTGCCCTCGTTATGCAAAGGTCTCAAACCTACAACTTTGTCAGCTTCAGTGGCTAGTAAAGGAGGCCCCATTTCTCCATTCCTAGATACAATACCTTTTATGAGCTTGTGTAGGCATCTGTTCATTCTATTATTGCTGCCGAGTTTCCTTCTGCTATAGCTCCCTGCTATAACAGGAGGCAGACAGCAATCTAAAAGCAGCAATGTATCTTAGGAAACAAGACAAAATGAAGAGAAAAGAGGTTAAAAATATATCAATTAAAGCAGGAATTCAAAACAGCTTCAAAAAAAAAATTTAAAAATGGTTCAGCTTGAAGAAATTGTTTATCTTAATCTGCGTGGATGGGAGCCACCATCTTAATTTGCAAGTAATGCAAAATCAGTTAACTGTAAAGTACATGTGGAAGACATTTAATGTTCAGGGAGCAAAACAAGAAATACTGCTGTCAGAAGTGAGGCAAAGCTAGAGACTGGACTCAATCAATCTGAAATTATTCATAAAATTACAAAGCAGTATATAGCTGTTATGTTGGTCAATTTTCTCAACATTTCAGTCACAAGGGAATGCACATTTCAAGTTTGCCACTTCAGGAGACAATGACTACGTGGAATAGCCAAGCAGAAATCTCGATATAAGAGGAAGACCTTCATTAATGTGAAACAGTCCAGAGTCCTCTCCTCATCATAACAAGTACAATTAGAAGTTCTTCCGCTAATGAATAAAATACTTCCTTCATTTTCAAAACAAGCTACTATAAGGGAAACTGTGCACTGAGTAGACATTCATCCTCAAAGTTTTGCTTTATTAAAAGCTCAACGTGAAAAACTCTAAAGAATTCCAACAACACAATTTGCAAGTCTTCAGGGATATCTTATGCCATGCCTCAAACAAGACCCCAGGGCAAAAAAATTAGAAAACATTAAGATTGATGAGATAAGAGTGATCCTGCAATTATACAACACCTCAGGAGAGGTGCACATTTCACAGAGCACAGTTGCAAGATCTATCATTGCATCAAAGAGAACTGCATATAATAGCCAGCGCAGAGAACTCCAAACAAAGCTGAGAGCCATACAGGAAAAGTGGCAGCGTGATAAAGCAGAGGAAATCCAGCTGTACGCTGATAAGCATGAAAGGGTTTCACGAGTCAACACGAAGAGGCCCCGGTCTGGTGACTCCGGTCTACTAACGAGCAAATTGCTTGCAGTATTCAGTTCTCTGTAGGACACCTCAAAGAAAAGGCTGGAAGACTCTTGTTTGCTGCAGCTTGTGTTTGCACTGCCCGCACACAGCCAAGTCGCTAAATATTCACCTCAAAGTCTCTACCATATTTCAGAGGGTTGTAAGAACTTTGATATTACTGTTTGTTTCAACAAGATGAAAGTCGTGTCCCGAGCTGCCCCTGCTAAACTGCAAGAGCCTCTGGCATTGCTGTTGATGGATAATCACAGCGTGCATTGCAGAAAGAGAAGCAAACCCAAAGTTAAAGGGAGCCACCATCTTCAAAGAAATGGCATTTCTATCTTCAGCTCAATACTCACTGTGGGAACAAGGCATGAAGGTTGCCAGTCAATTTGACTAGCATTTAGAGAGATATAGAGATTATTATTCATTTTCTTTTGAGTTATTTTATCTCTGAC
Source organism: Falcunculus frontatus (assembly GCA_013398115.1). Taxonomy (NCBI): domain Eukaryota; kingdom Metazoa; phylum Chordata; class Aves; order Passeriformes; genus Falcunculus; species Falcunculus frontatus. Next base: position 285,722 of record VZRV01006483.1, on the reverse strand, counting down.
ACATGTTAAAATTGTGATGAGTCTTAGGACTTCAAGCTGGCAGCAAAGTGCATTAACTTTCAATGGCTAAAAGATAGATCTAAAACTCAAAGTGGAAATAAATAGAGTCAATTAGACATTGGAAAAAGACATTAAGGGAAGTGGTAAATTTGTCTTATCTTCAGTCTCTAAATCATTGTTTAATAACTTCCTAAAAGAGGTGTTGCAATTTAACAAAAACTTGCTGGATTCACTAATGGAATTATGTGAGGACGTTCCTTGGTCTGTGAAAGCTTAAAAGAAAACAACTTGTTGGCTAGTAAAAATGTCTCCAAACTCAAATTTAAATGTTTCCAGTCAGTGAAACCTTCTGCCCACCCACATCCCATGGAAGTTCTCAAGACTGCACTGAAGTGAAGCTTAAATTGCACATAGGTCTTCTGCCGGCCCTCAGCGGTGGGGAGCAACGCATCCTGATCCATCAGGGAAGGCAGAGGTCAGCACTGGCAGCTACTAATGGCAAGCACACATGCACCTAGCCAGGCTTTAGTGTGTGCACAGGGAAGTCTGCTTCATTACGTCACTCTCTGGAAGCACAAAAGGGACATTGCTTTGACTCTGAGTCACCGGGGCAAGCAAAATCTCAACTTTATAAGATGATACCTCTTCCGTACAGGGGAATGTTTTCCATATGCCGTGGGATTAAAAATACAGCATCATAAAGCAGAGAGTCATTTGGATAGATACATCCTGAGAAAAACCTCTTCCTAAGAAGAGCTATATAATCAAATTAAAGAGAGGGAGACATTTTGTCTACATTTAACCATTAATACCCTGAAATAAAACCTTAACTTCTTTTGGCAACTTCAGATTGTTCTGATCATCAATAGAAAGAGTAATGATTTTTTAAGGAATATTCATACTTTTATATCTAAGGCCAAAAATAATTATTATGTTGATTTAATTTAAGCATCTACTGATCAAAAATACACCCCCACACCTCTCTCCCATAATATCGTGGAATCATCCATTTACAGGACATAAAATATTTGGGTTGAATGACAAGTCATGGCTTAAGAAGATATTTTCTTGTTGTTTAGAAGTGTAAGCCTGATAAAACAGCTACCTAATTTTCATACTTTGTATTCCTCTACATCATCCTTCAGCTTCTGGATGCTCTTCCATTGACTCACAAGTCACAAAGCTCACTGTTATTGGCTGCTTTCTCCATATGCAAATACAGAGTGTAACCACACCGTTCCTTAAATTCTAAACTTATTCTCATAAATACACTATTAAATCTGGATTCCTTAAATCATTCATTTTAGAACTTAAATTGAACACTCAGAAAGCTCTTTTTATAAATTTGTCGATATGTTTTGGAAAAAAAAAAAAAGAAAGATTAAGTTAGGAAGTACTAGTTTTGCAGTGGTATTATGCATGCTACTAACATTCTACCCCTGATGCATACCCTCGGGATCATAGCAGTTCCTTTCAGCCACTACATCATACCCAGAACTTCTTTCAGCATCACTGTTCCCTAGTATATACACATCACATAAAAATGACCTAATTTCTCTAGTGCTAGACATAAAACTTCATCAGATAAAAACACTTCCAAGGCATCAGTCTCTAGGATATACCAGATCTGCAGCAGGACTAATAATTAGCATTCATCAGAGAGCAGATCCCTGCAAGACATTTCTGCACGTTAAAAACTCCTTGGTCACTCAGAATTCTTTATTTTCCATTTGCTTACAATTTATTGTTTAAAATTCAATGCTAGTCCTATGTCCTCCTTGCCTTACTGCTTCATTATCTTTGCTTTGGAAGAGTTCTGCCCTTCCAGGCATCTCAGGACACCAGGAATAACTGAATATCACCAACGTATTTTACAGCTCAATAAACTAAGAAACACAGCTGCTTGCTAGGGGATTTTACACATAAGAAGATAAAATGAGAGTTAAGGCAGAAAGAGATCCCAGTCATAAAAGTGTGAATACAACTCCTGTTTCCAGATTCCTTTCCTCCAAGCCAGTGCAAAAAAAAAAAAAATTGAGATTTGAGGCTGAACTGCATTCACTTTACATTAAGATTCAAATATCACTCCAAACCAGAGTATTTCAGATTTGCAACACAGAAGTATTAGACTGACATAATTTCTCTATGTAGACTCAAATTACCCTGTGTTAAAGTAGGATAGAGTTTCTCTGATCCTGTGTGTTCAACAAGTTGTCACATTTTGAAAAATTATGCTTCTTCAGGTTTTTCTTAAATAAAGAAAAAAAATTTAAAATAGGTACATTTAAAGTCCAAAACTGAAAGGAATTGAGGAGGGAGAATGTGTTTATGCAGAGAGAAGCGCATTCTTCTGAACTGATTTCTGTTAATATTGATCACAGTCCTTGTGAATTTGCTAACAGCTTAAAAAACAAATACCATAAAATACTTTAAGTCTCCTAAAACTCTTTAAAAATACTATGATACATGAAAAATCAGGAGTTTAAGAAGACTTCAGTAAAAATGTGGGAAGAAGAGCTAGAGTCAGCATCAGTAAGATGATGTTTATTGCCTCCAGTCTCTTCTCCCTCACTGGTGGTTCACAGTATGGGGGAGGCTTTGGTTACTGAGAGAAAAAAATAAGTATCTTATTTGGTTCATCTCCTGTAGGCTTCATACAAACAGTGGGAAGGGAAATTTGAAGAAGCAGAGCTCTGAGTGAAGCAGGAAGCTTTTCAGGCCACCCTGAGGTGGCCGCAGTTCTCCAAGTGGCTCATGATAGACATGATTAATGTAAGTGGAGAACTAAAAAGCTAAAGCTGTTTATTCGAAAGGACAACACATTAGAGACTTCCTGACTTCTAATGGGTCCTTATCCACTCCTGTAGTGTACCTTCTGGAGCAGTCTTTAGGCAGCCCTGGAAGAAGGTGTCCTGTCATTCCCACTAGCCTTTGGCACATGGAGGGTCTGCATTTCACTTGCAAGAGAGGGTGTGCATGGTGTGCTGAGGAAACCAAGGGGATGGGAGGTATGAGTGAAAAGAGGACATGGCATGTGAAATTTGAGGACAGTTGTTTGCACACTTTACACGTTCTGGGGATGCATTTCATAGATTAAAAGCAGTTTGTGTGCAAGTTTTCCTCATAAGCATAACCCGTGAGCATGACAAGTGGCGCTAGAAACATCATCCCAGTGTCAATGTTTCTATCAGCAGCAGTTGTTTGCTAGCACAGACCTGCTTGCATGCTTAAAACCTCATAAAAGACATACTCCAAGACTCATTTTAGACTGAAGATAATGCCCAACTAATACGGTGGCTCCAAACAGCCTTGAACTTTGGCCAAGTTTCAGTTCAGCTCTGAACAGCCGGTTGCTAAGTCCATATTCTCACTGGAAACTTTTAAGGGCTTCCACAGGTGTTTGGTGCCCCTGTAGTTAGCATCATTTCAGTGGTTACTGAAAATACAATGAAGGTAATAAGAAATGTTACTGCCTGAAGACCACACAGAGAACACCAGGCCATACATACAGGTGGGAGGTGCAACACAACGGGATCATTTCAGCCTTTAGGTCTGTGACTTGAGAGGAGCTGTGATGTGTATATATCCAGTGGATTTGGGACTTCCAGTGCAAAGCCCAAAGATGGTCAAAGTGTCAGTCAGCAGCACCAAGCAGTTCTGTCTGCAGGTCCCTGAGCTTCCCCCCATTGAGTGTTTCATCCTTCCCCAGGCTGCCATTCTCTCGGTTCAGCCCAAAAAGTAGTTGCTGGAGCCTCGCTGTAAAGACAGGGGGATGAGATTGTTCTAATTACAAACAACTCTCTTTCTCTCCCTTGCACACACACAAAAAAAAACCCCCAAAAAAATCAGTTTAACTGGACAACCATTCACAGACCACAACCAACCAACAGAGTAGCAAATGGTGGTGAGGTGAGGGTGGGAACAAGTTGTCAAAACTTCCTCTACCAGCACTGTCAGCAAAGCCAATAGAGTCCTAAATTTAAACCTTAAATCTTCTAGGACATGATCTGACTGACACTTAGGAAAGCTGGTTCATGCTTAAGTGCCTGAATGAAAGAGACCTTAATCTCTTTCTCTTTTAGTTGTGACTTGGAGTAATGAAAACATTTTAGACAGAAGCATGATTGTTATGTTGATGATGTCCCTTCAACTATTTACAGAAGTAGTGCCAAGATACCACAAGAAAGGCTGAGCATAAAGTATTTCCAGCACATCAAAAAGCAGGAAGCATGGGAAATCTTCCCACTAGAAAAGCCTGATCTCATGGGATTTCCAGCTCAGTTGCTTAACTCTTGCTATCCCAGGAGCTCAGAGAGTAGATGACATCAATTTGCCTCAAATCTCCAATCTCAGTGATTCATAGTAAAGCTGACAGAGAAGTGGTGGAAACCATGACATTGAGAGAGAGTTTGAGTGAGTCTTTTCACTGGTTGAGCTTAAGGAAAGCCACTGATATAGTTGTTTAATTCAGCTGCCAATGTGAGTTGCTCTCTCCCAAACTGGGGTTTGGGGTAATTAAATCTTTACAGCTTGACAAGATTATGTATTTTGCTGTGCTCTGATGGTCTGTGTGCCAGCGGAAGGGGCAGTGCAGGCCTGGATGGCAAGCAAACTAATCTACACACAAAAGTGCCTGTGTTTTGCCCCACAATCCACATCGTGTAGGAACTACTTTCATGTCTGATTTTAGAGCTTCTGGGAAAACTGGCAGTGCTGTAGAGCCATCTACGTGAGGTAAAGCAACTGCATTGGGACAAGCTCTGCACCAGGGTGCAAGGAAAGAGATGGAGGGCAGCAATTTCCTCTTTGCAGGGTTTGCATCAAGATGCCTGAAGTCTTCCATTTTAACAGGATATAATAATCTATAGATAGTTTGTGGAAAGAGTATATCAGCTGCTGTGAGTAATGGTGTCTCTTAGCAGCTTAGCTGACAGCCTCGTAACCCAGCTACAAGATCCTGACAAATCTGGAGCATCTGCATTCCCATGGGATCTTGTCTGTCCTGATCTCTACCCGCCTTGCTGATGGGGGAATCCTGCAGCAGACTCCTGCTCCACTACCTGCCTAGCAGTAAACAGAGACTGCTTCAACCAGCCTAAGAAATCTCCAAAGCCTTCAAATTCCCTTGGGAACCTGGGCTGGCAATACAAAGGACAAGAGCCTTTCTGCTACAAAATACCTTGTACCAAAACAAAATGAACCAAAAAATTTGTCTTTTCTAATGTCTGAGTGCTGATCTTCTACTTTCCATCCTTCAATCTCCAGCTGCAAGTTGACCAAATCCCACACATCACTTCTCTCCATGCTTCAGGAGGAACTTCCTTAGAAGGCTGTCAGTAATTTCTGGTTTCTGTTTGTCAAAACAAAGAGGGCTATTTGCACTGCCTTACATGAGCAACTAAGTCATTTGTCTTGGGAATTCAGACTCATAGGTCTTTAATTTCAGTTGGACCCTTTAGGGCTGACTTATAAGAAAAGTGAATTCCAGTTTTCGCACATCCCTTTTCTCCTCCTCTTCCTCACTACAATGGGCTAAGCAACAGCATGGGGAGCAGAAGCACAGGCACAGCTAGAGCTGATGAGCATCTCAAATGCAGCTATCGCCAGCAGCAAAGAAACTGGTGACATCTTGGGCCATGGATGACGGTGATTGAGAGATGGGACTCCACTTGGTGCAAGCAAAAGCTGTTTATTTCTTAACACCCTCAGTTTATATACCCTGAGATAGGAGGGTAAAACTTTCAGTTACCCTCCTCATCTCTACTTCTCTATAGCAACCACAGTCTCTGCCAACATTCTCTTTGTATAGCTGTGGAGAAGCATAATTCTCTTTTTCTGTTCTGTTCTACTCCTTGTCCCGGGGGTCTGATTACTTCTCCCATGGATTCTGCCCCACCAAGGCCAGAAGATCCACGTCGCTCTCAAGCTCCAAGGTACTTTCTGTCCTGTTTCCCAGCTGTCCCCCCCCCAACATGAATACACAAGCAGAGCTTGGGAAGCATTCCTAGAATAAGATGTGATGGAATGAGTTAAGATTTTCCTTTCTACATGATCTCGGCTAATGTGCACAGGGAGAAGAAGAAACCTTTCATACTTGCATATACCTCCCACAGTTCTGAATGGCAAGTAAGGGGGATGCCCTTTATTAACATGACAGAGGCACCTGTTTCCATTTCTTCAAATATTCCTCCTGTCTCTGTTTTCTACTGTGGCTGGGCTGTCATCGGTATGTTGAACAATCTGAAGCACTCACATAAATACTGTCAGGCTTGGTTTTTTTTACCTCAGTGTCTGCAGACCCCTCATTTTTTTTTTGTTACCCATAAATCTGCTCATCAGTTCTTAGGCATCCCATGATGTCTTAAATTTTTTTTAAGTCTTTAACTCACATCATCTATTTGCCTTTGACAAAGACTCCATGTGACAGATGGGCTTGCATCAGAATGGAAAGGAAAAATACTGTATTAATGAAGAAAAAATCATAACCACAGGTTTAGCAGCTAGCATTTCAGAGTCTGTTCAAGTTATTGCTTCAGCCACCAAAATAATCCCTAGATAAGGTAAATCCTGAGACTGAGATATTAGTTGCATGGACATGGTAAGAAAGTAAACTTAACTACATGGGCTTAACGTCCTAATGAAGCTGCATCTTTTGAAATTAAGGTCTGAGCTGGATAATCCATGAATGGCTGAATAAAACAGCGTCCAGGAGGTTTACAGCAAAGGGTTAGTACAAGGTGCAGTCTCGACCTGCTGTACATCTGAGGTGATTAAAAGTGTGTGTTGAGGGGGAAGCCATCTCCAGATCACATCATTTTACAGACCCATTTAAGAGCAATGAGAGAATGAGTTACACAGGCTACAAGGTGAGGGGATGGACAACAAAGGAGCCATCTATAGGAATTCAGGGAATAGTTGTCTCTTAACCTGGAGCACAGCAAAGGCATAGTGCTGTGCCTTTAGACACAGCCTCTTCAAGATGCAAGCTGGTGTAATCTGGCGTGCTCCAGAGCAAAGGCAGGACTAATCCTCTTTCAGCTTGACTCAGTCTCACTGCAGACTCAGCTGCTGAAAGACAGTTTATTGAATGGCTGTAATGTCACCAAGTATCTCAGCCCCAAGGCTGAATGGGTTTAAAATAAACTGAAGCAAGCTGCTCCTAAATCAAACTAAGCATTCACACCACATTAAAATTTGTTTGAAGTTAAATGTGTCAGAAAAGACCCGTGTTTTCAGTGAATGAAGAAGCCCTATAAGAATACCATAGATTTTTGCTGTGCTTTGAGTAGTGTGTTACTCAAGACATTGTTTGGGTGTGTTACACTAATGCTGATAGGCATGTACAAAGACTTGTGCACCAACATCTCTATGTGTTCGATAAATGACTTAATTTTTGCCTTGCTGAGGATTACTTTAATTAATATGGAGACTGTCTTAATTAAAGCACATGCAGGGCAAAACGGACTAAGCCAAGAAAACGTTCCTTCCCTCCCTGACAGAGAACTTCTACCACACCACACTCTGGTCAAAGAGGATACACCCAAAATGTTATCCTTTGTCCCAACCACATGCTCTTCTCAGAGAAGAGCATAGTCATTAGAATATAACTCTAGAATAGTATGTTGAAAATTGCATGATCTTAATATTCACAGAGTTACAGCTGGGCATAAGCATCATAGTTTCAGCAGAAATTTTCAAGCCATTCAAGGCAGGTTTCTGCTGAGAAACTGAGGGCACAGCACAAACCTTTATTAGGTCTTGTTGAATGCTAATGCATGTTTCCAAGAATAAAAAGTGACCAAAAAGTCTGGCAAGAAACTATTGGTACTGCCAACATAAAACACACAGCACAAAAAATGCCTTTGATGTGAGGGACAGAAAGGCTAAATCAATCTCGCAGCAGTTAGAAAAGGGATGAGAGGTACTACAGACATTTGGGGAAAGTAGAAATCTTAAGAAATCACCAAGTCTCAGGACTGGGGATTGTTATTTTATGCTTTGAATAATCACCGGGATCCTTGTAAGTTTCTGAAGCAGCATAAAGGAAGAGGCAGATAAGATAATACCAATGTCTGTAATTAAGAGAGGAAGGGGTAATACTTAGAAACAAAAGCATTTTTCATCCTTTTAAAGGTGAGCTCAATAGCACCTGAGCCACCTGAGTAATGACAAAACCCTGTAATAACAAATCCCTCAGAACTTTACATGCATATAAAACAGACCCTATGTGTCTATGCATGCATGTGTGTGTGCACCTGTGCATGTTACAGAGGCAAAGAGGTTTACCAGGGTTTTCCAGGCATATGCAATGAAAGTATGGAAATGGCAAACTGTCTTCTTGGAAAGAAACAGCTACACTCAGTGCATACAGCAAGGGTTACCAAATTATTCCATTACTGCTTTTGCTTATCTGTATCAGTAGATTACTTAAGTGTACAGTCAATCTCTAAAAGACATTTTGAAACTGAAGAGTCTTTCTTGTTGCTTCAGTTCTACACAGTGCTCGTTGTTAACAAAATAATGGTGGATAAATGTGTAAATATAAGCAGAAAGTTTTCCCCTCCTATCTTTATTTTCACCTACTTATTTTGATGAAAATGTTGCTATTCTATCTTTCCTGCTTCAGCAGAAGTTCTTGTTATTCGGACATTAAGAGGACAGAACCTTCTGACTCCCAATTAAGCTGTCAGAATAGTTAAGCTACAGATTTTCTATGTCTAGCAGTACTAGGAAAGCCACAGAAACGTTCTCCCCAGCAAAAGATAAGGGGGAAATGTGCTTCAAATATATGGTGGGCATGTCAGCAACTTTTATGATGGCATCAGAGAGAGCAAAGATGCAATTTGGCCTGCCACCTTGTTATTTCACAGCCAGAGAAATGCAGGAGTTGATTTAGAGCACACAAAGAGGTTTAAGAGAAATTCCTGAAAGGACTCAATCCTCTGGGAGCCAGGTTCACAGGCTAGAAAAATGAGGCTGGCTCCTTGTTTACAGGGTGCACACAGCTGCAGAGGAGGGAGCAAAGCAGTTGTCTGTGTTTTTTAGACAGACCAGGGCTACCCAGACTTGGCCAGCATGTCAGATTCAACTGCTCTTTCCCTTGAGCCCAGAAATAATAATGGTCTGTTTCCCTTTTTTTAATGTCCTTTCAACCATGCTGCTATTTTTATGCTTCACTTGCTAGCACATGGATCAATCACTGTAGGACCTGATTTACAACCTGTATTCCAGACACTGCTTCTAGCAAGGGGGGGAAAAGGGACAAGTGTGTTTAAACACTCATTGTGCAGTGTCTCGATTTGGCTCCAGGAGATATTTGGAAATATAAGGTGAAGGAAAGAGGCTGGATCCTCTATCATTTATACTAATTAACTTCTGAACAGTGAATCAGCCTGACTGTTTCCACAAGGCGAACCCAAGACTTTCAGCCCTTGTCAGTGCGTTCCTCTTTAAAAGGCTGTTTTGTTTCCCAGGATGTACAGCACAATCCCCCAGCTCATTATGGATGGCTTCTCTAGATTAAAAGGAAAAAGGATTGTTTTATTGGAGAAAACTAAACAAATCTGACATCCCACACCATTTATTGACCCCGTCTGAGAAGTCTTTAATTTAAAGCCAACACATGACCTTCATCTCCCACACGGGACACAAGCAATGGGACACAAGCAATAATACTTGTTTTGACAACTGAGGACCAATTTTAGGTATATCCACATAAATCCCACTGCTGTTAGAGTCTGTTTAAGAGAAGATACAGAAGACTTTCCCCTAAGAAGGAAGGAGTGGCAGAGACAATGTGTAATGAACTGACTACAGCTCCCGTTCCCAAGCCCCATGTGCCACCTGACGAGGAGGGATAGGAAACTGGGAGTGAAGTTGAGCCTGAGAAGAAGGGGTAGTGTGCTGAAGGTGTTTTAACACTTATTTTTTATTTCTCATTATCCTGCTCTGATTTGCTAGCTAATATATTTAATTTATTTCCCCAAGTCAAATCTGTTTTGCCTATAACAGTATTTGCTGAGTGATTTCTCCCTGTTCTTATCTCAACCCACGAGCTTTTAGCTATGTTTCTGCCCCCTGCCCAACTGAGGTGGGCAGTGCTAGAGCAGCTTTGGTGGGCACCTGGCATCTAGCCACAGTCAACCTGCCACACCAACCTAAAATTCATTTAAATACATGTGAATTTTTAGGTTCTCTTCAGCACATCTTGGCCTGGATTTATGAAACCATGCAACTGACTGCACACAGCTGATGTAACATACAACCTCCTTTTAGTCCCTGAATATTGGGAGAACTGTGAGCCATTACACAGATATACCAATTCCAGCACATGTATACACTTTTCAGTATATGTATATACTTTCCAATTAGTGTTACTACTGTGAGGAGTTTTACCTGCAGAAATTGAGACAGAGATTATAATCCCAAACAATCTCAAATAATCCTAAATGAAACCAAACCAGCCTTTCTTAAGATTTATTTCTGATTCATCAGGTTTTGCAGTAACATTTTAAGTTAAACACGGGTTGACAACCGTTGCTTTGCACCTGATTCCATAGGAATTTTTTTTTTTTGGTCACTGAATAAATCACAATAAAGGCCAGATCTGCAAGGGACCTTCAGGTACCTGGTTCCCACTCAGTGGGAGTTTAGCAGGGCTTTTGCGGACATGATAATCACTGCTTTGGACTAGAAAAACACCTTTTCACACACTAGCCAGGCAGGGATTTGACTTGCAAATTCTAAACCTGGATTTATAGTATTTACAAGAGGGGTTTGCCTCCCTATCAGAGCTGCTGCTGAGGGCCCACCAGCCCATTAAACATCAGTGTCCTTATCAGCTCTCAGAGCTCATTACAAGGTTGGGCCCAAGTGCAGCGTATCAGGGAAGCCCGGCTTTGTCTCTCAGAGAGGAGTCATGGCATGATGCAGGCACAGAGGGCAGCTCTCCTGTCCCAGGAAGGACAAGAGGCTGACCAACAAACCCCTGTCAAGTATCATATCCCAAAGTGTGAAAAAGGCTCCCATGCTGCACAGCAGCTGGCAATGTAACAAATGAACCACCCTATGTTGCATGTTCCTCTTCAATTCTCCCTCCTCATATGGCCTCACCTACAGCTCTCTCAGCCAAGTGAAAGAAAGATGCTCCACGTGTCTGTGCCAACACCCATTGCACAGCTGAGAGGCCGCTCACAACGCAAGCAGAGAATGAAATAAAAATGAAACTTCACTGTAGTCTGTAAAGTCTCTCACCAACAGCACTTCATCTTAACTAAGCATCAAAACCAAAGATAACAAAAATTATTTCCAGACTGGAATGCAACCAGTCATCAACACTGCATCTTCACCTAGACTAGGCACTGGTTACTACCCATGGGGATACCTCTGCAATGGGTCAACCAACAAATATTTCTCTACATTCTCCCGTGCTCCCTTGAAGAAACAATGTGAGAAACATGGTCTTACCACATTTTCTTCTGGCTTTTCTGATGCAGAGGCTGACAGAGCATGGAAGACAATGCAACAAGAGGTGGATGGTTCACTCAGTCTCTTGGCTCCATCCATGCCCAGAAGAGGAAAGCTCTGTGCTCTTACACGGAGAGGTTTTTTATGGTCCCATGAGCTGTACATACCCATGCCAAGATAATGAAGTTGCTCCTGGAAAGATATCTTAAGATAAAATAGCAAGAGTCAGCTTTGGTGAGATTTAGTTTGCTTCTAGTCCTTGCAGAAACAGAGAAAGTAAGCAAAGGATCTCCTCTGTCACAGAGAAGCACAAACGAAATGCCTCCCTATAGGGGAAACAGGTATTCAGAGGAGACATTGGAGTGATGGCGCTGTGTCGCCACTTTGCTCCCCACACACACAAAAGTTGGTTAGAGGAAGCAACATCTTCCTCAACACTGAACTATTTTACAGATGTGTGAGAGACTTTTGGGGTACTGGAAGCAGAATGACTGCAAAGCAGAATGACTTGACCACTTTTATTGCTGTGATTTGACTAATTCCAGTAACAGATCTGCCCTCACACACTGATACATTGTGCTACTGTGGTCTGTTCATGTCCTTGCCAAAAATGCTGAGGCTGCTGCTGGGAACTCTAAGAGGAATTTTTCTTCTTTTGTTCTTGTCTTGATGAGCTCCATGGAAAATAATGTGGTTGTAAGCTCTTTCCAGTGCTGACCTGCATCTAGCAAGTGGTCTTCAGCCCTGAGAATTTGCAGCTCTTTAGAACAGATTTAGATAAGATTCTTGGCAGATGCCAACCTTTCTGGAACAGAAAAGTGGCATTTGAAGTATTGACAAAAGATTGATATGTTCTACTGAGACACAGGTTTCGCTCAATAAGCGCAGATTTGGGAATGGATTGTTTCAGATTTGAGGGTGAAGTCCATTTTTAAGCTGGAAATCAAGGAAGGAAGCAAGGAAACTGGAAGAGCAGAATCTGGGTGAAACAAAAGGTACCAGTTGTTTCCAAATTTCTGGGAGTTCACCTTTCTAGACACCTGATACAAATCAGAAGGAAAAAATTTATGTTTCTGGAAACAAAATCTGGTTTTGTACCCGTATGATTCTCTCTGTACTCCTTCTCATTTTGTGCTCCTTCTGCAGCTCCTCAGAGCCACAGGAGTCCAAGCATGGGGACCCAGCCACAACTGACACCAAGATGCCTCCACCACACCTACCCACAGTGACCAAAACTGGAGGTGATCTTAGAGCAAGGGAGAAATTTGGCTCTCAGAAGGGAGAATCCACCCAGGAGTAGTCCCAGCAAGGGCCCTGACATTCGGCTCCCTGGGGAGAGAAGTCCTCTCCCTGCCTTGGAGACTATGGGGCCTGTCAGACCACAGAAAGTCTCTGGCAGCACATTCAGAAGGGGAAAAAATTTTCACTGAAGTATGGTTCTGGCCACAATTATTTCACTCTTGAGTGAGGTTATTATTATTTTTTTATTATTATTTTAGGAGGCTCTGTTTCATTAGAAGCGGGAAGTCTGTGTATACAAACACTCATGTAGTAGAAAAATCAATAAGCAGCCTTCTCTCTTATAATAATAAAAACAATGAAAAAGACTTTTGAAATCTTGTCCTGTAAGAATATGAATAAATAGTGCTCTAGTGAGTGAGTTCCTGTTTCTAATTAGACTTGGACAACGTGACTCATTGGGCAATGAGGCCATTGTCTTCTCCTCAGAGGTAGGAACATGATGCTTCTCAAGTGGTTTTAAGTTGATGCAGCAGTGATAAGGTTGAAACAGGGACATGTGTGTCCCCAGAATTGCTGCCCTGAAGGCAGGAATTTTCTTCATAATACCCTTGCCCAGAAACAGTCTTGCAAATTTCACAGTTGTTGAGCACAAAACGGAATACGCTTTTTTGTTTGTGTTTATGTCAAGGTATGTAGTGATTGCCAGAAAGTTATGGGACTCTGGTCAACAAAGATTTTGGCCTTCAAAGTGGCGATTAGGGCTGATCATCAGATTTCTGATGGCACATCATTGCACTGGAAAACACTGATTCATCAGAGCCAGCAAATTTCATGTTAAAACATAAAACATTTCAGTTAACCAACATCCAACCACATGTAGTTTTCCACTGGAAAACTACCTGGCTTCCTGCCAGTGAGCCTGGTGGTCTGCTTGGGACACAGGGATCGTAGGCTTGCTGCTACCAAACGGGGAATCTGGTAGTGCTGGGAGACCTGGCTGAAGTCAGCAGTCCTAAAGTATAGGCTCCCATCCCCAGCCTTTGCTCGCCGTGCTGCTCCGTAAGAACCAGCAGCAAGGCTGGAAAGAAGCACGTCCTGGGGAGCGTATTTTATTTTGGAAATACCATGAGTCATTGTTTCCTATTCCTACTTTTTCCCTATAAACTTCTCTTTTGTGGGTAATTTCGAAATAACTGGGTTTGTTCCAAATCAGAACAAAACCAAATGTCAGAATTTCCCACGAACCAGGAATTTGACAATTTGGCCAGTCTTTCTGGCAATAATCCAGCAAATTTTCAATAAAATTGGATGTGCTGCTTGATGGCAATGAGAAGTTGGATTTTCTATACAACTCTGAGTGCTTGTCAAAGCACTTTCCTATTAGAAGTAAGCTGTGATTTTGCTTTCATCTGCCAGTAGGTGAAGGTACAAGCAGTACCTGGACCAGGACACTTCTCCCAAGGGAGTGTCTACGCTTCTTGGTCCTGCTGAGTCCTTAGAGAAGGGAAGCAGCCCTGCCCTCAACACCATGAGGGAGTGTGGGAGAAGACACATGCCAGCTCCCAGGCTGTATCTCATTAAGCAATATTATAAAATGAGAGAATCCCAGAATAAAATGGGCCCATGCAGGGCATATATACATCTGATGAGAAATAGGGTGATTTGTGTTAAGTGTCCTTCACTTACTCTTTTGTTACAGACTTTAAGAAGTGATAGAAAGTTGATTTGGGAGGACAACACAAACCATCAGCTGTTTAACTCAAGACCATTGAGAAATGAGAATGGCAGCAGTTACTTCCCTTTATATCAAGCAAATGAGGTTTCAAAACCCGTCCTGACTAGGTGTAGACTCTTCAGTGCTTTTTATATCCACACAGCACCAGGCAAGGTGGTACAAACAGAGATCCAAGCATGGCTTGAAGCTCCCAGATGAAAGGCCGAACTCCAGGTCTGAAATGAGTTTTTCAGAGAGCTTGTGATTTTGTAAGCCACCACCGCTACCAAAGACTCGATGCTGCCCTGCCCAGCCCTGGTTAAGATCACACTGATACCAGTAGGGATGCTACACTGCATATCACGTGCGTACAGATACTTCCAAAGCTGCTAATGGAGATTTCTCTGCAAGGGAGAGTGGCTCAGTCTGAGGTGAACTTGATGATTTCCAAAGAGTTCCACTACGGCCAACACAGGGAAGGTCAGCAGCTGAAGTGAAACAGCTTCATGTTGGTACCTGAAATCATGAGCCGTGTTCTATTTAAGGTGCAAACCCACCTAGTTTAGATTCTTTTTTGGATATGAGAATCGTGCGGTCATTATTTACTCATGTCTGTTTAGGACAGACTGTTCCTGTATTTCAGCACTTCCCAGGACTAGTCACTTAGAAATTACACCAATTTAAAAGGTGAGAGAAAAAAGAACAAAAAACAAGTACCAGGAGAGAACACTCACCAATGTCTTTCCAACAAGATAACTTGCCTTTAAATTAATGTAAGACTGAGTCAAAAGAAAAATATATTCAAAGAAACGATGCCCTGATTTTGCTTACAACTTCTCTACTCCAGCAGCTAATGAGGGATTTCTGCTTCAGAGGCAACTGAATCCAGCTGAGCTGATACGTAAACTTGCTTTGGTAGATGGCCCGCAAGGACAGGAAGTTATTTGGGTCTATCCAAAACTCTACTGTCATCAAACTCAAAGCATGGAGAAAGCATTACAACCTCTGTGTGACTGTGCTATAGCAATCACTAAGGCCTTCTATATGTTTGCTTCAAAATACTTCAGGGTTTACCATGGATACTGCAACAAAAGGACACCTGCTACGCTGCTTTATTTTGTTCCCAGAGAAGTTGTTTTTAAGCAACAAGAGCATCGCACAGAGCAATGTGTTCCTGGGGCTGGCCTCCAAGATCTGCTGTCTAGAGCAAGGATGACAGCCATGATTTTTGGGAGACAGTAGGCGGGAGAGGAGACCTGCTGTTTCCTCTCTGTGAGACAGGCAGATGCATGGGGCTACTCTCTTCATCGCTTACTACAGTCTAACAGGGATAAGAAAGGACAGTGCTCTCTGCTCCACAGCTATCCTTTTCCTGAAATCCAAATAAAGGAAAGATGCTCTGTTTCCTAGACAAACCACTGAGAATTATCACCCCATGATCTGGAAGGCAAAACTGGACCTGCTAATCTTTCTAGCCTGTTGACCTCCTAACTCTGGTTTGAATCCCAGCTCGTGGCTGGGATTCTCTAAGTCACAGGCAGGCAACAGGAAGAAAGGTTGGTATCTATGCATCTCTACCATTCTCTTCTGTCTCACCACACAAGGAGCCCACCATTATGAGCTTTACTCAAGTCTGGGGGGTTTATAAACCATTTATTGCCGTCTTTCAAACCGCGAGCAAGTAGAGATTCTGCCAGCTGGTAAATGCTCTGGCAAAAACAAAAGACATCTGAAGAAAGGCAGCTTCCAGATAAATAACACATATAGGAAAACATTAGCTACCAATTTCTAGTTTTAAGCCTGGAAATCAAAAAGGAATTTTCCAGTCACTGGCAGCAAGTCCCAGTCATGCAGTGCTAGGACAAACAGTTGAGAGGTACTTGGTAACAGCCTGGCAAGGGTTTCGTCTGAGGGTGGCCATCTGCGTGGGTGTTGTACACAAGGTTTGTATTTCACTCTCCTCTATTAATAAGGTTAATAAGTAGAACCATGTGCTGTGCTTGTGTATGACACGCTAGGCACGTTTAATGCAATGCAGAATCTAGCAGTCCATGCTTTAGAAGAGTTTAAAAAAAAAAAGTTGTCCACGAAGGTAACTTTCCTGAGGCAAACAAAAAGTAAGCTGAGGCCAGCAGATCAACTAAAATTCCTCCCTTTTTCTGCTCATGCCCTCAAGCTGGTAACATGAACCTCAGACAACAAGATGTCAAACATTCACCTTTATCATTGATGTAGCTGATTGGTGTCAGATGATGGCATTGGTTTCATCAAAGTAACAGCCATGGAGCCTGGTACATGTTACTGCTAATTGGGAAAGCTGCACAGAGGAGATCAAAAAGACAATGGAAAAACACAGAGAAAGAAAAAAGGAGAAAAAACATCAAAAATATCATCTCTTCTCTCAAGGGATACTCTCTCCCACTCACAGTTCTGACACAACGAACAAACAAAAAGAGGTACAATACAGTTCATTAAGTAAACAGTCTCCACAATTCAGCCTTGATATAAACCTTCAATTTACATCTTGAGCTTCTGCCATAAAAAGGGGTAGAAATGAGTCCTAAACATACATTAGAATCTACTAACTCACAATTTAAATGAAAATTTGGTCCCCTCCACAGAATAAGTTGGATCACATTTGCTACACAGAGTTTCTTCCAGCAAGAGAGTTTCTGTATTGTGCATGTGACTTTCTGTTTCTATGCCAGACTAATCTCCAAAGCAGATCATCTGCAATTTCAGATGCATTCCCAGAAATCTATTCTATATTCCTTGTTTTCAATAGCTGCTGCTCTTGGCGGCAGTGGTCCTTTGTTGCTCCGAAATTTGTGTCATGCTCTTTCTTGATGCATGGGTTCATCTTTTCAAAGGCTTGATGATTTCACAGTAAAAAGGTTTTATCAGATCAATATGAGTGCCAGCAGTGGTACGTAATTTTTCTTACAGCTGCAGCTGTGGATGGTTATTTCACAGGTCATTTGGCATACGCCACACAATTTTATGGGCTTTCAAGAGCATTTTCAGGGGAAAGAAAAAGTGGAGACCTTTTCTGTAGGTACCTTTCCAGCAAGCTTTGTCCTCTCCATTTCTACCTCTGAGCTGCCATAGACCTAATGGCTTTCCATGGGTGAAGTTATTACTTCTAAAAAGATGTAGCATTCCAGTGCTACCATGTGCAACAGGTTGATTATAGCCTTTGGGACCCATGAATCAAAATGCCATGGGTTAGTGTTTGAGGACTGGTTGCCCTAATGGCAACTCCAATCTCTTGGTAGCATGAAAGTAATTCCTTATTAAGGAATTTTGTAATTTTATGTGATGTACCCAAAGAGAGAAATGCATTAGACAAACCTCCAAGGGGAAGAAGTAAGGAGTGAAAAAACAACCTTGGAAGCAGAAAATTTAACACTGACTACTAAGACTGAAGTAACTTTTACCCAACTTGCTGTAAGCAGGGAGCATTTCAGGACAGTTTCATTGTGCATGTGAGAGTATTCAGTTACAATTTTATCTCTTTAAGCTGTGATGGTGTTGATTTGGCAAGCAGTGGGGCATTTTTATTCCAGCTGGGTAACTTTTAATAACAGTAGGAATCCGTGCTATTTGTCAGATACTTGAATTGACTAGTACTTCTTATTTTAAGGTGTTAAGGCATAAACAAATTTGGAAAAAGGATTTTGCAGAATCAAGGAATGGGGGACACAATACTAACTGCAAACATTTTGTAAACGCACAGTTGGCAGAGTTTCCCATTATCTTTTTACTTCACTGTTTTCATGCAAAATAGTAAAAGCAAGCAGCTAAACTCAATGCTTCTATTCAAGTACAGCGCATCCAATTGCACAAATGTCAATGTGTCAGATATATGATTCTTTACTTTGTCATCTTTTCTCTTTTTTACAGACGTAACTTCAATATTTTGAGATTTCTGCCCAAAATAGTAGCCCTAACCTACATCAAGAAGCTTCCTGTAGTTCACAGAGCTTGTGGCTGTTTTCTTGTTGTAAAGGGCAGGTTTTAATTTCTAATATCAAAACAGATTATGCTACTCATGTGACTGTCTATCCCGAAATGTTTATGGAGGGCTGATATTTTGGGATTGTTGTGCAGGGGACCTTTCAGAGTTTCAACAATGCTGCATCCAGAATAATCCTCTGTTCAGGGTAGTCACACCACAGAGAAAGATATTTCTAGGTCATTTACTGTAAATTTTGTCTTAAGTAATCTGAGAAGCACCGGAACTGAATCCTGTGCCCATGAGTAAGCACCAGGTTAATCTACAAGGGAAACCTCCACCTTATGAAGGGCCTTGGTTTTATTGTCTTCCCAAAAGCAACACCATCAAGGTGAAACGTTAGACCACCACAAGCAACAGAGAGGGACTATATTGTAAATCTTTTCAGAAAGCGTCCTTCCAAACACAGTGTTTCATTTACATTTCTGGACATACATTGTTAACTTCTTGGGAAATATTCCAAAGGACAAGTTTGGAGTCAGCAATATTTTTTGAAAAAGCATATTTCAAGGAGTAATCTCACTTGATCTGAGCATTCCCACTTAAAAACTCATCTGTGTGAGCTACTCCACTACTACTAGGAAATACTATGCAAGCTGTAAGTTTAGGAAATCTGCCCAGCATAATTTGAAAATCAGACACCAAATGAGGAGCTGCTCATGAATAAAACTGCATAGAGGAATATTATTTCCTGAATCTTTTAACAAAAAAAAAGCCAACCAACGCCTCACAAAACCACAGAGGTGTTTGAGCATATAGATGGATCACATCAAAGCATCAGACACTTTTCTTATTAGGCCCTCATCTGTCATATCCTTTTGTTCCCTGCCTGCAAATTTTACCCTCAGACTTTTATTTGCAGTGCTTTAAGTTCAACCTGTTGTTTTGTCACTTTTATATTGAGGTGTGAGCATGGAAGAAATGGCCCAGCTACTAAAATATCCTGAATATCAACGAGGAAATTGATAATTCAGTTCAATTCAATTGATGAAAGTTATGACCCTATTGTCACAACAATGATTCGGGCTCAAAATCCTGGTTCTTTCACACTGTCAAATGCCTGCTGAATCAATATCGATGAGACCCTGGCAACCCAAGTTTCTTCTGGTGGTTGCAACAAGTTAACTTACAATTAAACAACTATACCAGTTTGGACATGCTATTTTCCTGGTCTTTCAAAACAGACTTCTGTAAATCTGAAAAATGTTCATTCAGTCAGATAGCTCACATCCATTGCAATGTTCTCAATAGAAACTATAAAATAAAATTCTAACCTTAGAACAAAATGGGCTTAGGCATAGCTCATGTGAATTTAGGGGGAAAATGGTAAGAGGTGTCACAAGCCAGAGCTAGTCCTAAAACAATAGACTCAATCTTCTAAGGGCTTTCTTCATAAAGAAAAGAACCAAAAAACACTTTGCCTTTTCCCCCCAGAGGATTCACCTGAAAGAATCCAGAGATATATCGTCCCAGACATGGGTCTCCAGGACAGATTTTCTAGCACTGCGATGGTCTGATACCTTATTAAAAGTTATGCTAATTCTCCATATCCATTAACAGGTATGCACTCTGAAGACACACTCAGAGGTCTAAAGAGGAGAAGCAAGGCCTTAGTAGTGTAGGAGAAATGGCCAAGAGGTGTATTTTGTCCCCCTGGATGTGGTGTCTCAACCATGACGGAGAATATTTAAATCGTTTTATGCTGAGTTTGCTGTGACTCCTTGCAATGAAAGTTCACAAGAACCTAAGAAGCAGAGGTTTCTTCAGGAAGTTCAGGGTACTCAGAATTTCTTCTGCATCTGAATGAAATTCTGCCAGAAATGTGCAAGTATTGGAATATTTTCTTTATTTTCATCACATAGTCATTATTTTACAATGTGGTTCCAAAAGCCTGTAGGGTCTTTCAGCCCCTCTGGTCACCAGTTAATGGCTGGCAAAGTTTTAACTGGTATTTGCTTATTCTCCCTGTTGTCTCTCCAAAACCTTCCCATTGGAGGAGGCTGTTGCCATGAGCTCACCTCAGCCATCCCCAGCCACAGTACAAAAATGGCAGCAAAGGAGCAGTAAAAGTCTGATGTGGTACTTCCACTTAGTCAAACAAAGACTTCAGACAAATGAAGGTGTGTTCCTGAAAAAAAGTGAGTATGTAAGTGGGTGTTGCGGTTCAGGCACCATTGGTAAGTCCCATTTACCTACTTGCAGCCACGGGAAAAAAGACAAAGAACTGAAGAATTTAACTTCAAAGAAAAACAGGTCCCAGCTGGAGATATGGTCCTCAGTGATTTGAGGTTTCAGTTCTGATGAGAAATTATTACCTCAAAATGACTTTTAGTCTGTAAAAAACCAATTATTATATTCCCCTACAGAATAACCACTTCCAGCAAAAATCATAAGCATATTTGGGATGATTTGCTTGATACAAGGAATTGAAGCTCTCCTTTTCCTTGTGTATGGACACTTTAGAGGACTATGGTCACAGAGGGAAGAAACTATAAGCCTCCCTGCTCTGACCAGGGGTCCCACATATTGCTTGAAGTGTAATTGCTTCCCTGTGTGTCCCATCCTCCCATGGTTTCTTTTTTCTTAAACAGTCCAACAGGCTGAGCAACACAGTAATGAGCAAGGTCACAAATCCTAGAACAAAAAAAAAAAAAAAAAGAGTCTGGCTTTCCCCCCGTTTGGGATTGCCAAGTGACTTTTCTGACATTTAAAAAGGTACAAAAGAAGGTCAAAATTTGCCCTCTGACTGAGCTGTTATTTCCATCTCTCTCCTGAGGAGATATTCCCCAAACCCACAATAATTAGAGGGATGGAGCACCTCTCCTAGGAGGAAGGGCTGAGAGAATTGGGATTTTTCATCCTGGAAGAGAGGTTTTGGGGTGACATAACTGCAGCCTTGCAGTACTTGAAGGGAGCCTACAAGAAAGATGGAGAAAGATTATTGACAAGAACATGTAGTGAAAGGACAAAGGGGAATGGCTTCAAACTGAAAGACCCATCTAGAAGTGGGTCTAGATTGGACATTGCAAAGAAATTTTTTACTATGAGGGTGGTGAGGCACTGGAACAGGTTTCCCAGAAAAGTTGTGGATGCCCCATCCCTGGAAGTGCTCAAGTCCAGGTTGGAAGGCGCTTTGAGCAACCTGGTCTGGTGGAAGGTGTCCCTGCCCATGGCAGGGGTAGTTGGAATGAGATGATCTTTAAGGTCCCTTCCAACCCAAACCATTCTGTGATTCTGTGAAATGATATACCTGGAAGGGGAGAATAAGGTTGTGCTGGTGCCTCTTTCCTCAGGGAAGATCACAGCAGGATCTCCTTAGCCATGGAATTGAAAGGCAATCACTTTGACCTGTTTTGAAATTTGCCAATGGAGCCAGGGAGGAATAGAGAGAAAGAAAAGAGTGTCTTAGACACAGACTCCAAGTATGTCTTATTTCCTTGCACTGTATGAGTGAAATCTTATCTGTTATTGTACATAAAGCCTAATGGTTGACCTTTTACCTCTATCCTTTTCTCATATACAAATTTTTCTCTCTGTATCCATACCTAGAACCAACAATTGCTTATATTTTCTTTCATCAAGTAAAAAACTTGCTGTGTTATAAATAATACCTAGATTTAAACCTGCTGCTTAAAAAAAATCCAGCAAAAGTCCTACATGAATTTTGGATGACTTGTCTAAGCAATGGCTGCGAGTTTCTAAATCCTGACCATAATTACACATCTTCATCATTCATGCCCAATCCACTGATAATGCTGTTTGAATAAATCCACCTACTAATGGAAACACCAGTATACCAAAATTCAGAAGGCAACAATCAGTCAATCACTAACCGCAAGTCACCTTACTGGATATATTGAGAGGCAGTTATCAAAGTTTTTATACCACAAAGACATGCTATAGTGTTTGCCTATGAGCATCTCAGAGTTGTCTCAAGTGATTCAGATTCATATCTTACATATTTTCTGAAAAATATGTTCATCTGAAAGTTGCTTCCAATAATCTACCTGAGAGAGAAAAAAAATATTTGTATGTTTGTTGGTTCACTCATACTGAAGTGCTTCTGAGAAGTATTACAAGGGCATGAACAGAACAACTTTCAAGGCAGATTTCTATAAATCTGCCAGTGAACCTACCCGTACAAACCATAAATGAAAGCAGAAAGAATAAATCAGTGAAATAATTTGCTTTCATTGGGCCTTTTCTTGTCTGTTCCTTTGCTTCACTAAGACTTTTGACTCAGGCTGCTGGAAAACAAAGACTACATTGCATGATAAAAAATTCTAACATACAAAATTAAACTGAAAAATATTGACTAAGGTAATTGACAGGAGAATACTAGTTGCATGCAAAAGCCAAAAAAAAAAAAGTAGGTTTTGATTTATATTCAGGTAATTTTGGGCTTACGTGTGGACCACACAATGTGTGTTTGTTCCATACAGAAAAAAACCAGACCACCAGGGGGTTTTAATCTCCAACAAAATATGGAAAAATACTCCATGTAAAGGTACTTTGCAACTGAGTTCACTGAAAAACACATTGCTTTATCCACAGAAATAGAACTACTCTTTGTAACTTTGTCTTATTTATAGGTCTGGCTTCTGGACCATGTTTCTGCTAAGCAACCAGTCATCCATACATCATTTATGAAAACAGTGCCATTAACTTATAAATAACACACACAACATTTCTAATACCCACTCACAAATCCTATCATTTGCACCTCATGTACTGTAGTTCAGACTCTTGTACCAACTGCTGAAGATCTAATAAAAGCTGTGGGCACATCTCTCTAGGTCAAAGAATACTTTTCACACTCCTCAAAAGAGCACACGCTTCCAAGTGCAAGACTGACTGGCAGCTCCAGAGGCTGAAAAGCCGGAGGAGTAATTCCCTTCATACCATAAAAACCCCAACTACCTCTCAGTAAACACAAAGACATGTTTCCTGTAAAGGAGCCTGCATAGCAATGGCATAACCATGGATTTGGGAAGTGATCAAGCTAACATTAGCACTGAGCCTTCACCATCAGAGCGCTTTCACCGGCATCTACCCCAAGTCCACATTGCTGCTCCCTACAAAGCCAGGCTGGAAGTGCCAAGTGTCTTTGGGCACTTCTGGTAGGTCTTTTGACCAAACCATGATTTCTCTTTTAGGGTGCATCCTATGTACTAGTCCCCCAGCTAACCTGGCTGGGAATCAGCCAGAACAAAGCAGCGCCTACCCATGCCCAAGTTTCCTAGGAAGGAAATTAGGACAGGACGTATGGAAGAAAACTTTACATCCACCTGGCCATGTGCTGCTGCTGTACCCCAGACTGATCTCTGAGGAAGCACAAGCTGTTCTACAGCAGTTACTGTTGTGGAGACCCCTCTTTCTTTTATCATTTTGATCTGTGATCCCTTCAACCCTCCAGCTGGGCACTGGTCAGGCAACTGGGAAAACAGACCCTTGTGCAAAGCGGTCTTCCAGTCCCTTTCCCCACTTCTGGCTCCTCTCTGCAGTAGCAGACAGGAAATACCTGTTATCCAAGCCCAAAATTTTGTCATAAAATTAGTATTTAGTTATTATTTCCCTGATGTTGACTTATGTTTTACATATTTCAAACTGAGAAAACTGTGAATAATTGCCTTGCATAGAGCAGTCTTAATTATAAGAAATACCTTCTGTTGTCAAGACACCCTGCAGTTCTGAAAGCTTTTTCTTTTATCTAGGATTTGAAATCTAAGTGAAAAATAGTTATGCTAAAGTCATCTTTTTCTCCTCAAAGAACACAGTGTTGATATCCATTTCAGTTTTCCTGGTATTAATAAAAGTCTAAGAGGTTATAATTTTACCTTACTGCCTTTCTGATAGAATAAAAATCCTTGAAGGAGGTGGAGGTTTTCCAACGTGTTTTTTCAAAGCTACTGATTGTTTAGACTGCTAAATATGCTTTGACATAGCTGTGAGATGCTTTGGAAAGCATTCTGTAGTGACCCTGGCTGATTCTCCTCAGTTACTGCACATATAACAGATAAATTTGCCCTTGCTCACACAGTGTAAACATGTGAAAGGTTAAAAAAAAAAAAAAATTATAAGTAAAACGTGGAAGATTAGATTTTAAGAAGGAATTATACCCTAGATCTAAGAGCTCTGTCATCAGCTCTATCCATGCATCTGTATCAATGGGAGGTTTTAATTATTTAGTCACACTTTGCCATCTATATGTTAAGATGCCACTATCTATTACAAATGACAGCAGAATAAGCATTCGCTTGTTAATTTTATTACACCAAAGATCAAATTTACTTTCAGCCTCCTGTGCCAGAAGATCTTGGCTGTTTATTCTGTTTGGAGAACACGACAGTCAGTGCTACTTAAAAGGGGTCATTTTTTATTCCATCCAAAAGATAAATGTTTTTTAAACATTTAAGCACTCAGAGCCATGTGCTATAAGGAAGAAAAATTAATGTTGGCACTGCTGGGAGCTACTATTGTATTTAAAGCCATACTGTTATCCAGCCTCCAGCTGTCTGGGAACACAAATGAGGAAAGCACATCTAGATATTTTTACCATGTATGATGCATAACTCACAACATATAAAGTTGATCAGAGGGTTGTGTATAGTACCTACCAAAAATCATGTTGTC
Source organism: Falcunculus frontatus (assembly GCA_013398115.1). NCBI lineage: Eukaryota > Metazoa > Chordata > Aves > Passeriformes > Falcunculus > Falcunculus frontatus. The sequence goes on along the minus strand of VZRV01006483.1, from coordinate 260,652 downwards.
AGGTTGCTCTTGTTTTGTTTTTAAAGGGCTATTTCTAAACTAGAGCTGTCAGGTTCTTACACAGTTTTCTGTTCATCATATAAAAGCAGCATGTTCTATATTATTCTTCAAATAGTAGTACGGAAATAAAATGGTAATGAAGAATCCTCCTCAGTTTTGCTGCTTGCCATGGCTTGGCTTTATCTTCCCATACTAAGCATGCACTGGGAAAAAGAGCTGCCAGTGTTTTAGCAACTTGAGCATTAACAAATCACAGGAGCTCCTATTATAATACTGGTGCAATAAGATGAATGAGAAGGTGTTGGTTTCAAAAAGAACGGATCCCTGAATACAAATTCCTACATGACATAGCTATGAGAGAAACATCTCCAGACCTCATGGTTTGACCTGAATCTAGGGGCAAAATTACACTTGCCCACAGCTGGTGTGAAATGAGGGTGGGTTTTAAGTGTATTCTCCTTCATTGATCACTGTGAGATCAAGACACCACATTGTCCCAAATTGGTCACTTAAATGAAGCAGCAGTGCTCACATAACTAGCAGTAATTCAATTCAGAGTTCAAAAGATGCAAAAAAGGAGGAGAGGGGGCAAACAAAAAAAAAAAAATTCAAACAAACCAACCCAAAAACAAGGGGAAAGAAAATCTTCCCTGGAGCAGTGTCTAGACTGTGGGATCCAAGAGTACTTCACATTCTCAGATCCTAGTGTGAACCCTTGCTGAATCCTGACTCCTTGCCTGGATGAAGTCTGGGCACATCACCCAAAAGGTCACAGAAGACTGAAAGTATCCTGGGAAAATGAAGGAAATGTCAGACCAAAATTATTGATGCAACCTTTTACTTACTTCTTCTCTGAGGGAGAACACCTTGCCATATGATTAAGAAAGTTCCTCCAGATCTCAAATTTGAGAACTTCTCCTCATTTCGGTTCAGTCAAATACCTCTTCAAAAGCCAAAGCCTACTGAGAGTAAGAGAGAACAAGTCACCAATGTAGATGTTATTCAAAGAGTCTGGAGTTGTGATTTTTTCTTTTGTTCTCTTCTGTCTCAGCTTCAGTCCGTTTGCTGCATCTATTACCAACACTAGAGCCTGGTTCTCATAGTGAAGACAGCAAATTGAGGGGGTTGTCTATATATCTGCCTGACATCTCCTCTTAACTGTTGAACAAGAATAACATCTCTCACATGCATATATCTGTTCACTCAAAATTTACTGCTGAGTATGAAAACAGAAGGAATGAGCAACTGCATCATTACTTTTAATAAGAAAAATGGTCCAATCTTATCCCAAGAAACTGAATATATTCCCACTGCAGTTAGCAGATTCAGGGTTGCACAATCTGGACCAGCATAATTCTTTATTACTTTGGGACCCCCCACATAGGCGCTGATAGCTTCTGGTTATACACTTATGCTTTCCAACAGGGTAGACAAATCCTTCAGAAGTGCTGATTATGTTGGATCATGAATGGAACAAACAATCCTGTCAGGGTGCCCCAGATTTGCACCGAAGTGGATTGGTTCTGAACAGTGCCAGCAGGTAAGGCATATTTTGGAAGGCAAAGTATGTTGGTCTCAATCAACCAACCTTCACATCCTCTCACATTTAACTGCCTTCATTGACTGATGTGTTTTCTCCCCATTCTGCCTGTTTTCTGGATAGCCTGGAAATCCCCAAGGTGTTGGAAGAGTGAGAGGGACAGCCAACACCAAGAGACTGGAGAAAAAGCAGGAGGCTGCACTGTCCCAAATTCCTCTCTGTAAGCATCTCTGTAAGCTTCTCGGCAAGGGAGAGCTTGCACACTGCCAAGAGAGAGTCAGTATGCACGACTTCTGTGTGTTTGGAATATGTGTTGGAGTCAGCAGTGGAAAGGGTGGGATTCATCAGTCCCTGTGTAGGCAGCTGGCTCGTGAGTCATCTCAACCTAAGGGCGCCATACAGAAAAACGTGGGCTGTGCTAGAAGGTGGCTGTTTCCATGGGTGACTGGTGCCTGGATGACTAGTTTCTGCTGTAGGTGCCCAAAAAGTAAACGCTTGCTTTTGGGCAGACCAATTCCATCACCAGTTTCTCATTTGTAATCCCTGAAGCTGTGATACCTCTTTATACCCTGCACCAAGGCCCACATAATTTCTTCCAAGATTCACAGGAGACTTCTCTGTTTCAGAAGAAAGCTGTAAAAAGACATTACCATCTCAAAAGACCATAGAAAAAGCATGGGAGCTTTAGTGCTACTAAGATTCACTACTGCTCATTTTACCCGTCAACTGATGGGCTTTTGCTCCTTTGTTAACCCACAAAGAGTAAAGAAACAGGTATCTGTGAAGAGTGCTCTCAGAGCACCTGTATTATCCAACGATCCAGTGCCCAGACACAGTTTCCCAATTTGAAGGGAGCTGGCCCAGCCACACCCAGTGCAATTACACTCTCTGATTTCCAATCCATCTCACTATTTGCATGTCACGAAGGCAGTTTGCTACTCAGGGGCCCCAAAGGAAAAAATTCCACTTCTTTCTTGCAAGAAGATGCTGCCAACAGAGCTTGAAAATCTTCTGCCCTGTATAATAGGACAAAAATACACTAAAAATAGCTCACAGTGACATCATTTGTATCTTCAGGAAATCCCTCTAATTAGTAGATTTCAGCATGTAAAACCTAGTTAAGACTTTCTCCTCAACAAATTATGTGATTTTTTTTTTTAATTTTTTTTTTTCACCTCAGTTGTGATGTGGGATGAGATCAGGTAGGTATTTAGTATGGGATGTTGAAAAATGACTCCAACATTCTCCCAACTCACAAGATACCCACCCTAGGCTCTGGTAACAGGAAAGCACTGAATATTTTGGAAAACTAATGATTTGGAAATTTTAAAGGCTTTTTCAGAAATGCTGCCTAAAATGATCTTTTGAATAGGGGCTTACGTTTCAGTGTGCTGTTTCATTCTAAGGATAAAATAAAACAAGCTTACACAATTTTAACTGATTGCTTTTCTGTATGACGGCAGTGTGTTTCTAAAGATCATTTCAACAAATTATCCCAACAGTTTTAGCACAATCTTACAAGTACACTAGAACTTGCTAACCATTATTTAAATCCATGTTATGACTGGCAATGCACTAAAACTAAAGGATCTACTCAGATCAGATGGATCCTCAATATTGAAACACAGAATTATTTTCCCTTCTCTCTTTCTTCAATGCACTGCTCTCCTTCCAGAAAGCAATGTCGTGACCTATTAAATAGTCTTTGAAGTGAATGGAAAAAAACCCGCAAAAAATTATTAAAACAATGGTTGTTTTTTTTCTGCAGAGTTTCTCCATCAGAGAATAACCAACACCCATCATTTATGTGTGAACATTGTGCATCTATCCTCCTGTAGCGATGCATGCACTGAATCATAATATCATGGGCTAAAAGTGACATGCTTAAAGCTCCAAAGCTAGATATTCCCCAGGCCATCTCAAAAGATATTCTGTTTCCCTTTCCTCTGCTATAGACATACATATGGATTTACCAGCGCAGCTGAGATTCTTCTGTCAGCACTACCTGGTGGGAAACGCATGCTCCAGGTAACGTGATGGAGTTGCCATTCCCTCCATGTGCGTGTGGGCACATGCACACCCCACACAAACAATATGTGCAGCTCGATTTGGGGAACAGAGAGCCCAGAGGAAAAAAAAAGACTGGCAGACTTCATCCTGCTGTTTTCATCTTTTCAGTGCAACAGCCAAACGTGTGCCTGCTGCAACATGTCTTTCCTTCTCTGTTGAAAACCAACAAGGTTTATAGAAAGAAAGAAAACCAACAAAACATTTCATTCAATAGCTCTTCGGTAGCAGAAGTAGTTGGTTGACAACAGTGTTTCTTCTTGTATTTCTAAGCAGTGTCTGTCCCTGAAAACAAACTCTTGCCAACTGCACTCACCCAAAGGTTTCCACAATGTTTGCTTTTGTAAGACATTTTGAAAAATGCATTGATTCCAGTGAGAACGCTTTTAAAAGAGAAACATTATGACTATTTTATTTCAGGAAATTTCCTGATTTTAAGGGTATTTTGCTTTGGGAGGATTTTTCATGTTATTTGTAGGCTATGTCACGACATCTCAGAAAAATATTCCTTTTATAATGGGAAAAAAAAATCAAAAGAAACTCTCAAAACACATTGTTTAATCTGTATTGAAATGCCTGCATTTCAAAACAAACGACTGCTTACTTATACATCCTAATTTTCTGAAGCAATTTGTTTTACATGAAATCATAAAGCAATGTGTTTTCATTTTAAGTCAAACTGAAATGGATTTCCAAATACTGATGTATCTAAGAAGATAAAAATGACTAATTTCAACCAGACCTTGTTACCAGCGAGCTCCTCCAGGAAGCACAACACAGTGAGTCTTTACCCCAGCCGGCAAAAAATGGGCAACATCTGATCATACAAGTCTCAGCACAGCACATCATTAATATTGGCCAAGGAACTCAGACTCAGAAGCAGGAGAAACATTTTAAACTCTTATGTTACAGATGAGACTCCAACAGAGATAAAAATTATGCTTTCATATACAGGAAAGAGAATTAAGTGTGTAGTCCTCACTGTTAACCATAAACTGGCCTTGAGAGACTCTCATAATGGGCACAGCAATAGGACAGCACACAAAAAATATCCCATTTGGGGTAAACAGATTCTCTTAACTCACAGCCATCCAAAAAAAAAAAAAAAAGCAGATTTTTCTATCCATCTCAACTACTTGTCCACCAAAAGGGAGAAAGGTTTATTCTACTTGTTCAAGACACTCATATCACTCATAATGTTCTAACTACTATGAGGTTTTTGGGCAAGCGTTTTGTGAAATAAGTCCTCTGCATTGAGTAAAATCTAAGGAAAATAAAACATACTAAAGAGGTAAAATATAAAATAGCTCTCAGAACCTGAATGGCAATAAATTTTTATTACTTACATTTCCCTACAGCTATGGCTATCCTTTTTTTATTCTCTTGCTAGCAATGGTGTTTATTCTAAGCATGAGGAGGGGTATTTTTAGGTTGGGGGGTGTTTTAAGTGGTTTAGATATCACTAGAAAATTGTGACTTTGCATGGTAAAACATACTGGAACTGATTTCTGAGAGATAATTGTTCACTCAAAACTGTAAATATGAATGGTAGTGGGGGAGGCTCTTTCACCAGCTCACACGACTGCACTTCTGATAGGCTTATCCTGTGATTTGCAATGCTGTTTCTCCAAAGACAGAGTGAAATAAAGGGGTTGCAGTCACCCTTTCCAAACTTGTGTTATCCTGATGTTGGTGTAGAACTAGAGGAGAATTTCAGAAGCACAGTGATGTTTTTTGCATGATTTCCTTTAAGCCACTACAATTTTCGTAGTGCTGTTGAATTTCCTGGCTATAGAATAGGAAATACAAGAATACTGTATAATAAAAGAAATGATGGACGATGGTCTGTTCTCCAGGTAAATGGACAGTTGAAGTCATTAGCTTGGCACAAGCAACTGTACAGAGACCTCTGGAGAAGGTTTTCCCTTTTGGCCTGCCTCCTTTGACTGGAATGAATCGGCTCTCAAAGTCGTCCTCTCTTCACTGGCAATAAAGGCAGCCTTGATAACCAGCCTCACCTAGATCCAGGCACCTACACGTTTTAGGTGGTCAGGCTGAAATTAGGCAAGGCATGAAATTTCTATCTTTGAAGCAAGTAAAGCAAAAAGCTCCGAGGCAGAACTGAAGCACCACCTTTCCAATTCTGCTGGTAACCCACTAGGATAATCTTGTAAAAATAGTTTTTTCCTCATTGGTACTTCGGGTAATGCACTGCAGATTCAATAGGGATTATGTCACAGGCTTATTATGGCACTTCTTTGACAGTTACTTGATTTTCAGATGAAGGATGAAGTCAAAGTCCCAGTGTCCACATGGAAAAGTTTGCTTAAGAGGTATATCACTTGCTTGACTTAAGACTCTGTTATCAGTATTTGGACAAATAGAATAATCCACTACCTAAAGTTTCATCTTTTTTTTTTTTTAAAGTAAAAAAAATACAAACAAATAAAAAGCACTATACTTGTTATGTGGGACAGCATCTGAAAAAAAGATACACGTATTTGGTATGTGTGCATCATCAGGATGTAGACAGCATGGCCTTACAGATATTTTTATTCTTGTTTGAATCAACCCAGAAGTAGATCTAAGAAGGAGTTTTGCTATTCCTGGTTGTACATGTTAATGTACACCACATACACCAGATTGCAGTGTGTGCTGGCAGAAGAGCCACTCTGAGCAAGGGGAAAAAAGAATAAGGAAAATAGTATTATCAAGACTTTTAAAAGAAAACTTCTAAAGCACCTTTAAATTGTAACATCTTGAGCAAAGAAAAGCCTGAATTATGTAAAAGCGGGCAGAGAGCCAACATCTGGCAGCAATAAGATTGTTTTGTAAGCAAGCAGTTTTCTACACAGCACGCAGCTCTTGGTCCCCATTAGAGCTAATGGTGAATCTGTGAAGATGTGCATGGTCTCTGGCCGCCAGAAGGATACCCTAGGCTTTGAGTGAAAATCTTTGTGTCATTTGATCTCCTAAAACAGCCAGCTGAGATGAGTTATATTCTCCCTGCCAGGAACCTCGAAAGAATTGTTCAAACCATACGCTCATTCCTGTTCAATTGGAAACAAATGCCATAGATGCATTGTTAGACTTTGAAATTAAACTCTCCCCGATTCTTCCTGGCATTCCTGAGAAGAAACAAAACTCCTCCCTACGTCTGCCACTTTTGTCTCTGCAGAGGGACCTCCTTGCCTGCGCTCCCTGTACTCCTCATCCTTTCTGTCTTCCTCAAGCAACTGCAATCTCTCATTCCAGAAAGCCACATCACAGGCCCTCTCCATGTGTTAGTGATCTTCTGTTTGCTGCCATTAGACTTTGCCATCGCCTCTAGAAATGGAGTCGCTTAATTAGGTCCAGAGAGCTGGAGAACAACGAGGCCATTCAGGGTGGCACCCAGCCAGCAGCTTCTTCCCTTCTCTCTTTGTTTTGCTTTGCTTTGTTTTTCCTCTTTTCTTAGAAGGGAAATATCTCATGCCCTTCCCTGCTTCTTCCCGCCTGTATAATCTACAGCACAGCTGAGGAGCTTTGGTTCTTCATCCAGATTCTGCAAACAGAGTTTGTCTTTCAAAGCCAGCCCCAAAAGAAACAACAGAAAGAAATAAAAGGAAAAGAAAAAAGAAAAAAAAAAAAAAAAAAGAAAACCACAGAACACAGAAACACCTGAACTAGACATGCAGAAGGACCCTAGGTCTCCAAAAGCTTACAGTGTACTCCCAAAAGAGTAGGCAGCTAATGATAGTCACTCCCAAGGCCATGGAGGGCTTTGAAAATCAGAGCCGCTCGTCAGCACACTAGGGAAAAGTTCTTCAAGGCTATCCTCTCAGTGCTCAGAGCTTCATCTGGGTATGGTTTAGATTTTATTTCAGCCTTCATAAGAAGTACAGTTGCTTCCTGTTCCAACAATGGTTGAACCCCATCTCAGATATTTAACTCTCCCAGCATCGCTGCTGACAATGAAGTATGCACGAGTGCTTCATTTCAAACTGCCTGACTGCCCTCCTTTTTCCCCAGCTCCCCCAAAGGGCATCTGAGAGCACTCACAGATTTAACATTTCAAAGATATTGTGCTGTAGACTGAACACTCACCTACTGAATAATTTAATCATCATATCATCACATTTCCTAAATTTTCTTACCTGACTTGTAGTATTCATTTCATAGAAAGATGTCACCAGAGACCTAAACTAAGCTGTAAATCACTGCTGCATATCAGACCAGGTAGTGCAGAGGTACCAGCTATTTGCTGGCATTTTCTAGGCTTTCATGTGTTTTCTCAGTAATATGTAGCAGTCTGACACACAAACATAGAAGTGATGCATTTCCTCTAGAAAAAAAAGTTCAACTTTTCTAGGTACTATTTTAATGATTCAGTTGTTTTTCACTCCTTTAAAAAGGCCTATATAAGTTGTCTGAGGCTCACCAACAGCTGTTTTCACCATGTATTTCTGCCAGCTCCGATGAAGCAATGCCATCAGTTTCTCTTTGGAAATTTAGTGCAAACAGAGAAGAAAAGCAAAGATCCAATTCTCAAACTGGAGTTCTCAGCTCATTCTGAGCAAAGATCCAGTTCTGTAGTTCATTCTTTTAATACCTGGGAGCTAATAGTTGTCTTCTGAAATGACAGGATACATCACAGTCCTTTGTGTCTCAAAGGCCTTGCATATTGGCATATATAGCCCGGAAGCACTGCTAAGGCAAGGTGAGATCTGACAGGCTATGGTACTAATGGAATACCACAACCTGTAGAGTCTCCTATACAAAATATGGGAAGATTTTTTTTTTAGATGATGAAAATTAGTCCAAAAGATCCACGTGGAAGCACGACATATCCAAGTCTGGAGCTTAGTTTATCCTTTTACCTTGTGGTTTTATAAAAATATTCTACACAAGTCTTAATCCCTCTCACCAACATGTGCCTGCAAGAACAGCGTATCTCAGTTTGCATGCTGCCAGCCCTCACAGGGAGAGCTTGATGAGTGCTCAGGAGCAGCACCTGGCTCTTGGGAAGGGTCTCCAGAGGAAGTGACAGAAGAGGCCTTCCTCTCCCAGTTCAAAACAAAGCTTCACCAAACAGAAAATTCCTGGAAGCCACATTCATAAGTCCAAGGACAGATTTTTTTCAAAGGAAGCTAAAGCAAGGGGAAGATCAAAGACCAGATAGGAAGAAGCAGGTTGTAGCAGTGGAAGATTCAATCATCAGGCAAATAAACAACAGGGTTCGTGACCTTGGACGGGACCACGGGGGAGCTTGTCTTACAGGAAGAAAGGTGGTGGATTTCAGCGGAAACCTGGGCAAGGTCTGAGGAAGCCTGGGGAAAGTGCGTGCAGTGGTGATTTGCCTGGGCATCAGTGATACTGATGACAGATGGACACTCTGGAAGTAATGCAGGTCCACAGAAAGGAAGCTACAGACCAAGATTTCTACAGTCTCCTAGCTAGGTATGACAGGGGAAGTGAAGTGACCGTAGGATAAGGAGAGTCCTTGTGAGAATAAATCAATTAAAAGACGGGAAATGGAGTGTAAGTACGTGGTCACTTCTCACAACAGAGCGGGGGTCATCAGATCAGTTTTACTGGCACTGGTGCTGAGAAATGAGCATTTCTCATTTAATGTACACACACATCATCAGAAAAAGGGACAAGGCCTGGGGTAAAGACTGTTGGTGACACTAAGTTATGCAGAAGAACAGGAACGTGAGTGGACTGTGGAGAATTACGAAAGAGTCTGACAAGACGGAATGGTTGAGCAATAACGCAGCAGCTGAAATTCATTGTGTATAACTGTGAACTGATGCATGTGCAGAAAGACAGTCCTGTATCTGCATCGACAGCGGTAGTTTCTGAAATAACATCTAGCATTCTGGAGCAAGACCTCGATATTATGATAGATGGTTCCATAAAAGCAAAGTGAAAATGTCAGGAACAATCAGAAAAGGAAGAGAGAACAAAGCAAAATCACTGCTGTTGTATCAACCCTTGGTTCACACCCTTCAAATTGCACGCAGTTCTTTTGGAGAGAGAAGAACCGCATTGAAGGCACAAAAGGCTACAAGAGGTGTGGAAAGGCTTCAAAAGGGAGAGCGTAGGTAATATTACAGATATTTGCTCAGTGCCTACTCATCCTAATATCCCTGCTTATCACTGCCAGAGACATCATGGGGCAAGGTGGACTTTAGGTCCAGACTGGCACTGCCACTCTTCTTGTCATTGTGGTAGTGTCTCAGACTCAGGCAGATTGATTTCCCCTCTGACACTCGTTAGTCCTCTTCTCAACCAGAAAATAAATGGAGGGCAGGGAGGGAGTGTTAGCAGGGAAAAATATCAATAGTCATGTTACTCCACATGCTATCACTCACCACTTGAAGTAACTTAACATTTGCAATAACAGATTCTAGTATTAATGCCATTTTTTTTCCCTCCTCAGCGGCATTTCAGTATTTCCTCAGCTGTGTTGGAACACGTACTTTAAGTGAAAAAACAGGAAAATGGAGTGCACCCAGAAAATTAAACTCCGATTTTTAATAGCAGTTGTTCATACCAGTAGTTGATTTCATGAGTGAAATAAGGATAATCACAGAAGGAAAGTGTACTTTTAATTCATAGCAGAATAAAAATGTCTTGGTTTTCATATTTTACATATCTGTCTAGGAATTATTCCTTCATTTTTTTTGTTATTAACTTATAATAGCAAAAAACGTTTTAAAGGGGAAAAAAATTTGGGGAGCAGAAGGGGTAGAATACATTAAAAAAATAATCTCTGCTTACTGTTCACCTATATTAACCATCCTGATAAGCTATAAAAAAATTAAATAAATAAATAAATAAATAAATAAATAAATAAATAAATAAATATATATATATATATATATATATATACACACACACACACACATTACTGACCAGTAGAAGATCTCCAGTTTAGAAGAGTGACCCTTAGGGTCTACTAGTGCTCACAACTACTGACTCCAGGGGCCAGGCTGTGCATGACCTGCAGAAGCAATGCCACTTCATAGTTTTGGGAGTTGAAGATGTTATATTAAAAGACAAATTTATCACACAGAGAATTAAGGAGGAAAGATTATATCAGACCAATGTTCAGAAGTAGCATATGTCATGAAAGTGTAAAACTTACTTCTTGCATGGTGCTGAAACAGAAAATATAGTCCTTTATGAAGGGAGATCAGAGGCCTGGTCTCACCAAAATTATTCAAGCATTCCCTAAAAGCGTATTTCAATAAACGGCTTTTTTAAAACAGGAAATCACTGATCTTATGGTTATGATTTTAAAACTACCTTTAACACCTGCAGTTGTTTCTGCCTTATTATCAGTTTTAAGCTCTTCAGAATGAGCTCTCCACTGCTCAAAATGAAGGTTCTTTATTTTAAAAGTACTGAAAGCACTTGACACACGCCCCAAAAAATCCCCATGAGAACAAACTGCACCATGAAAACACACATTAATTTCAGGTTTCTCTTACACCTCTCAAAGCTCAGTTAATATCAAAGGGAAAATAGATACAAGACAGTGCAAAACCATCACACACCTCTTGATTTTAATATATTAATATTTCTCACAGAAATAGCTCAAATTCCAAAATAGTAGGAGGTGTTATTCTACCCACACTGTGACCCCTTCTATGACCTTGTAATTATCATTGGAAATTATGGACTTGCATGGTTAGAGAAAGATAAGAAGGAAAAATCAAAGGACAAAAAAAAACCTACCTTCATTAAATGTCCTTTCTACAAACACCATTTTTCTCAGTCCTTTCACACTTCCTGTCAGAGTGACAGATTTTGGAGATAAAACACAAAATCAAGATGTGTTCAATTAAGTTCAGTTAGAAATCATAGCTGAAGCGTGGTTTCAATAATTCTGCCCACTCCTAAAACTACCGAAGTTGGCAGGGATATTTGGGGTTTTTTACACTACATATATATATATACATACACACTAACATATAGAGTTTCTCATTTCTTTTTTTTTTGTGTATGGAAGGCCCACATTCACAACAGATGGAGAAAGCATCTGATTTAACTGAAGTAAGAGCAACTACAAAGTGTTGTCAAAGAAATGTTGTAAACTGCCTAAAAGAACAAATATCAGTTTCTTCTCCTAACTTTCCACTCATATTTAGGGGTTATTTCAAACGGGAAAATTGTTGTGCATTCACCAGCCAAAACATTGATCCAAACTGATTGTGCCTGTTTAGGACAGGTGTTTTTCCATATGCAATTCCATGCCACATTTACCTGACCACCAAAGAAAAGGAAAAAGAGAATACACACATAAAATAGAATTAATATTTTCATGCTCAAGAAAGCTTTTGCTTCTTTGTATTAATGTTTTTCCTGTATCAGCACTTTTAGCTAAGAGGTAGCCAACAGAGAAAAGATTATTTCTGCATCCACAGTGGTGAACAGATATTAGCACTGTCTTCTAATGACATTATAAGCTGCTCTGGCAACTCAATAAAACCCCCATGCCTTTACAAATCCAGCTTATAACAATTTTTCAAACCCAATTAATTTGCTTTGTAACCATGAGAATGGCCCTGTGAGACCACAGAATAAAACATTCTCATTGTGAATGCTGTGATTCTGCAGCTTATGTGCGTGCTGGGGCAGCAGGGAGGCTGCTCCAGGCAGATGGCCATACTTTCTCATGCAGATTAAAAAATAATAGGAAAAAAAACTCTCTCTCTCTCTCTTTCCCTTTTTAGCAAGGTATAACATATTCCCCTATGATGGGCAGATCTTTATCTCCAGTTTATCAGTGCAGATGAAAAGTGGGAAACAAGCAGTATTAGCACAGCCTTCAACCTTTCCCAGTTCCAGCTGTAAAAATGTCCTGTCACAAGGATCATTAGCAGCAGCAGCAGCCACACACGTGCAGTTTGTAGGCCCCCACTGTACTGACTTCAGCTGCAGCATTTCTCCGTATGTCCTAGAAGCCTTCCAAACCTCAAATATGTCAGTCAGTCAGTATGTTTCACTCTTGACTCCTCAGTGGAGCTGCCTATGAGGGGTGCCAGACCCCAACATTTCTCTTCGATGGGACATTAAAAAACATTCCTGGAATCTTGGCTTGAAAATGGAACAGCAAAACGAAACGTTGAAGCCCTGCAGCGAAGGGGAATCCCCTGCCAGTTTTCTGGAGCTGCCAGTGGTAGGTTAAGGAGCCACACACCTTGGGAAACTTAAGATCATCCACAGCAGGCCAGGGAGAAGCAGGTATATGGGAGCAAATTCATCATTAAAACACTGAAGGTGCTCACCCCTAGCAACAGAAGCTCTGGCTTCTCTAGACCTACTTGGGCTCCTATCATCAGCCAGGTAGCTGGTCAGGAAGCCAGAAGGTCAAGTTGTCAAGAAGGAACTCAAAAGCCTGTCGGAACCTGACATTGTTGGATCATGCTCATTTCAGTGAATGAATACTCCACAAGGATGAAACATGCAATCAAAAAAAAAAAAAAATCTAAGACATTTTATTGAGTCAGAAACAATTGTCCCATTTGATCCTAGAAGAGAAAGTCAACAAATGAACATGTTTTTAGGAATAGGTTGTTATTAGTGGTTTTCTCGGGTTGCTGTGCCCTCTGATGGCTGCAATCCCCCACTGAGGCAACGAGATTTTCTCACTCCCTAAACATGTAGACAAACCAGTCCCTCCAGCCCCTTATCCTTTTAGGGTATGGGATTAAAACCACATCAAACCATTAGTAAGCAATTCTATTCAAGACAGACCATTCCCAGTCTCTTCTTTTCTTGTAACTTTTGCAGACCTCTTCTTTTCTCTGAGTCCTGGGAATTCACCTCTTCCTCGATGGATGACTAGAAAACGTGGGAGGAGAACTGCTAAACTTTTCCCCCTTTCCTTCTAACCAATACCTCTTTCCTTCTCTTCTCAAGCTAGCTGCAGGTCCTCAGCTGGTTAACTGGGTGTCCCTAAGGTATGCAATTCCCACAATAGCTCAGGACCTCTATAACATCCTTTTGCCAAAGCACAGCACAAGAAGGTACAGTATAAAGGCAAAAATATCCAAGGAGGAAACCATGAAGAGCAGTCTGAGTAAATAAAGACTCTTAAACTTCATGTATGAAATTAGACAACCAGACCTGGACTAAAATCACTCCCAAATCACCTCCAAATTCTGACAGAAGAAAGAAAAATCAGTGAGACCAGAATACAAATCAGCCAGATGTGACCAGTGAAATCGTACTGATGGAAGAGAGAACTATTGTAAATCTGGAATCAGTCAATAGGCAAATGAAAAGGCAGATGCCTCAGCCACAAGATCCACCTGCATTAAAAGTTGCCCAGGATATTTAAATAATCATGGGAGACTTTGGTTACTCCCATGCAAACCAGAAAACTGACACAGTGGGTTATGAGGCAAAAAGCAAATTGATTTATTTATTTTTCACACGGTATAAATGACTGCGTCATGGAGCAACTAATCAGAGAGCTTGCAGAATGAGGAGCATTTTTTTACCTAGTTCCAAGCAATCCACAGGACTCAGTTCAAAATTTGTTGCAAAGGATCTCCATGATTGCTACTCATCATGACATATTCAAATTCACAATCCTTGTAGGAGCAAGGGAGGGAGGAGGGAAAACCTACTCCATTATTGCTAAGAAACTGTATAAAAGTGGGAGAGTAAAAGGAAAACAAGGTAAGTTGCTAACAGGGTAACACACCCGAAGTCAGCTAGGACGCTATTTAAAAATATTTCACTAGTGTTTCAGTGTAAACATGTACCACCTCTTCAAAAAAATTTTGAACAAGACCATAACAATCTAGCATTGTTAATGTCAGACTAGAGGAGGCTTTTAAAAGTAAAAAGATACTTATCAGAAGTGGAGGTCATATCCAAGTGAAGAAAACAAAAATAGTACAAAAGTTTATATATTAAATGCAAAACCATAATGAAACATAAAAACATTTTGAAGTACAACTTGCTGCAGGCATCCCAATTAATCACAAAAGTTTTACAAACACAGCCAGAGTTTGTGTGACTAATAAATAACAGAGGTGTAAAAGAAAAGTTCAAGGCTGTATCAGAAAAGCTAATTGAATTATCTGAGTTGGTGTTTATAAGGGAAAAGCTCAGACAGGTTTTATGTGTGAAGCAAGTCTGAAACCTCTAAGTGAAGTGGCAGTGGCAGGGGATTAGAGCAGGTCAATAAAACAGTAGCAAATCTCTAAGACCAGATGCCATTCACCCAGCAGTCCTAGAAGAACTAATAGACAAAATCCTAAGTATGTGATTTATCACTTCAATGGCTTCAAAGGGCTCCCAACCCTGAAAAAAAGGAAGGCTGCACAGATGACAAAACTTATAAACAGGTCTCAGGAGCAAGGAAATACAGGATACTACTGACCATTAGTTAGGTTTCTATGTCAGGCAGATTGGTTGGAACTTTAATAGTAGATATACCCGTAAATAGCTCACAACAGAGAAGAAAGTGGTTTTTATAGAGGGCTGTCATACTTCCTAGATGCATTGCAGTTCTTTGAAGACAACAATTATATGTGAATAAAATGATTCATTTTATTATATTTTTATTCCCAAAAAGCCTTTAACATGTTGAGAGAAACATAAAGAAGCTAAGCTGTCATGGAAAAGGAGAAATATATTAAATCTGGAGAGAATCTAATTAGCAACTTTTTTTTTTAAACAAAGAAAAGCTGAAAAAACCAGCCACTCTCCAGGAGAAGGATTTTCTCTGTGAACCCTACTTCTCAACCTATCCAAAACAGATCTATAGCAGAGGCCAAAGGGTTATTGAGGTCAAACATAGTAAGGGTTATTCATAATACAAAATTTCCTACCATCATACAAATTAAAATGCACTGCAACAAGTTACAGAAAGATTCCTGCGTGACTGATCAATAAGATGTCAGATAGTTGTACACACCACTAGATAAAGTAACAAGTATCAGTAATATCAACTTTAGCTACACAAGCAGAATGATGGGCTAATTATCATTCAAGAAGGATCTAGGAAAGAAACTTGGAATACGTAACAGAAGTATGATTTTAAGAATATTAACTTATTAGAGACTACCAAACTTATATGAAAAGAATAGAGAAGTTAGAAATATAAGACATCTCTGCCGATGTCTTTCTAGTAGTATAAACTTGTGACAGGTCTGTGGCTTGATTGATGAGGACAGCGCTTGTCACTGAAAGGAGATATATTAAAATAGAAAAGGTACAAAAAAACCCATTAGGATAGAAGGAAGTGCAGAATAATTTCTCCACAAGGGAAAAAATTAAATAAACCTGGAAAAGAGACAGTAAGTGACAGATATGAAAAATCTGCAATTTCTGAAGAAGACAGAGAATGTGAACAGAGAAATGTTAAACTTTACATGATGCCATCAAGCAGCAGAGTTAACACAAGCTGCTGAAGTCCTTTTTAACACAGCAGATGACAAAATTGTGTGACTCTTTGATATGTAGTATTATGAGGACTAAAAGCAAAAGGGTCCCAAGAACAATCAGACCAACATGCAGAGAAGTCCATAAAAGATGCTTAAACACAAGAAAGGAGCCTTCAGCTCAAGAAGAATTTCAGACAGGTTGTCAGAAACTGTGGAAGTAAAACACAGCAAAGTGCTGCTGGTTAACTCCCTTAGCAGTATATCCTTCCCTGAGCTCCTGATCCTGGCCATCATGAGGGAGAGGACACTAGTGTCATTAAATCTTTCCACTGACCCAGAGAAACAGTACTTATGCTGAAGAACTTATTTGCATTAACAATTGTGTGGCAGGGCTTTTATCCCACTGATGCAGTTCCTGCAGAGGACCCAGACTGGTCACATAGTTGGTCAGGGAAGGAATATGGCATGTTTTTGTCTCTGTGCCTTATGATTCTGGTCAGATACAAGTAAAAGTGCTTTTCCAAACTATCACATAATCAGGATTTCACAAAGTGTCCCTAAAGAAGCTACTGAAGCAGAGGGATGAGAAAGATTGAGAAGAAACCAAACAGGAACCATGCACTTCCAAACGTATTTTTCATCCACTGTATTTCCAATTCTCACATTTGATCGACAATATTTCAAATGGCTTAGGCCATATTAAGCAGGCACTGGGGAAGAAGCAACACTGAGCTAGGCTTGCTATATAAATATAAAATTACAGATGCTCTTACGAATTGTGTAGATGTTAATTCTCCAATATTACATAGTTCCACTTTCAGGTAAGGCAGGAGTACGATTCAAAACCAAACAATCACAATCCCCCTGCCCCTCAAAAGAGCTGCTCTGGTAATTATCATACCATTTTTTCTGCATCTCCGTTTTACAGCTTAACAAATGCTGTTTCCAAAACTAGACCACAGTATTAATGGTTTCTCATTGGAATGTATTGCATTGAACACAATAGATTAAAAAAGAATTGCTACAAAAAAAGTTGAAGTAATACTACGGACAGTGCCTTGACACTGGTTTAGTGGTAAAGTGAATACCAATGTGGAAAATACAAGCCATAAGTTATCATTTAACCATCACCTCTTCAAGCTAAATTATGAACACAGGAGAGGCTCACAGTCAGTTACAGTAGATTTGTCTTTGCTGACACCACAAATGATATCAACTTTTCAACAAAATGCCCACCAGAGCAACATGCTGAAAAAACCAAACCCGCTTCATTTTAACCAGCAACAATGACTTGATTTAGAAGAGGAAGAATTTCTGCTGGTTGAGTTGCAGGGCATCTTGACTTGGAATTAAGGGCTAGCAGGTCAAAGCATCTCTAATTCTGCCAGCCCCAGAAGACTGCAATAGTGGTTTCTATAGTCCTAGTGTGAAACCTAATTTGTATTTCTAATATCTTTCAGAGCCATTGGAAAGGCACACTCTAAATGCAAATTAATCTGACAGTACAAGTTGGTCTGTTCCAGAGTCTTATCTATGTAAACAACTGAATTTTTCATAGGGGTTTGAAGTTGCTTGTGAAGATTAAAATCTCTGAAAGTGAACAGACCCCACCATAGATAAATTTTTCTAAGGGAAAATTTGCAGCTGCTTTTTTGGAAACATTCCTAAGGGAGTACATCATGCAGTAGGAAATCTATTCTGGATAATGCTATAAAACTACTCACCTTAATTCATATGCCAAATTCTTCTCTATTGAATAACAATTTATTGTGTACTCCAGCATCTGCCAGAAATTGCTGAATAAAAGCAATGTCTGTGTCTGTTACTGGGCAGAAGCTACAAGGTTGTTGAGGCATTTATTCCATGTATGAATGAATTCCCTGAAACTTTTTCAGTAACCATCCAGACTCTGGGTTTTGGGGGGGGAGGGGGAAGGGGACGACAGTTTTGAGTATTCTGCAAGGGCTATTCCTGGCCACAGGCACACTTTCCATGCAGGTAACAAATTTGGGAGCAAAACTAAATGCTTGATCAGAAGGTTTTTTCTGGAACTGTGAAGGGACCATGTGCTGAAGGACATCTAGAGAGCAAATATGTTGCTAATAGCCTCTTTGGCAGCTCAACACATGGCTGAGCACACCAGCACGGCTATCCCTCAGCTTTCCTGTAGAGCATTTTGTGTAAAGCAGCAGCACTTAGACCTGGAGTTTACTGCATTTGAGGTCATTATCAAAACTCTACAGAGTGGAATATGTTCCCTACAGATGCTGTAGGTATAACCCGAGAGCGGTAACTGCTCTCGCTTAGTCAACTAAGTGGTACCCTACCTTGTTGTGGAGCAAAATTCCTCCTCTGTAAAAGTTCAATTCTGACTAGCAGCGAAATGACAAGAGAAAAATCAAAACCCCCAAAATTTTTCAGATGCATATCTGCCAGAAAAATGTCAGGCAAATCTCAAATGAGTCAGTTCAGGCTTGCAGTAAGAGACCACAGAAATTCAAATTACACCAAACGTAGAATGCCTAAGAAATTTATCTCCCTTTTCAGATTATTCATTGCCCAATTTAAATATTAGCCTAAAAAGTCAGCTGTCACCTTTGCAATTGCTCAGCTCCATTGATCACAGACACCCTGAGCTGCATAAACAGTAGATTGGACAGTTAGAATAATTTCAGTTAATATATTTTAAAGAAAAAGTTGGAAGAAAATTGTGGTTTAGTGAAAGGGACAAAGCATTCATACTGGCATTTGGATCTGAAAGCATTAAATTTTAGTACTGAATAGAACAGGGATAGATTAAGTCACCCTGGGAATATGTTATCTTGTTTGTCAAGAAAGACACTTATTTTCAAGCAAAAACCAGGGTGATGTGATCATAAGACCAGGGCTTTGCAGCAATTGCCAACATATTAATCCAGCTTTGATTAAAGAAGAAATCAAACACGTCACTGAGAAGATTTCAAACAGCTCATTATACGTCCCTGACTAATCACTTTTAACATTCCTTGTGTCTGACAGAACAGCGAAGAGCTCCAAGCAGAGAAGTGGTACAAAGATGTGTTCAGTCCACACTGAAGGGAAACCAGAAGTGGGGTGAGGAGATGCTGCAGCCCTTGGGATTAGTCCCTCTCCTCTCATGCTGCCCCTGACCTGCAGTACCCGTCCTGCAGCTGCAGCAGCTGGTGGCTCAGATGTTTTGCACTCATCAGTGCCCTTCTAGGCCCTCACTTATCACAGCATTTGAAGAGGACATTGCCATGTCATGTCGCCTCAGCAGTTTTCTCTCAAGCGTATCACACATAACACAGGTCTGACCACAGGAAAATCATAATAATGACTTAAAGGAGTCGTATCACTCAAGAGAATGGCCCATGCTGGTGGATGGCTTCAAGACTGCAATTACGGAGCCTTCAAGACCTAAAAGCTGCAGTGGGCTCCCTCCCTCTTCCCTTCACCTCAGCAACTGGAAATCTGGACTATTTCTGGTTGTTTGTGCATCACACTCAGTAATTCTCTTATGCACACTCAAAGGCAGTGTGTCTGCTCAACAGGTAAAAATACTATCATGCAAAATAAACTCCGCTATACCATGTAGGGTAACAATCCCAAACCCTTGGAGTTTTCAAGACCTTATTCCTGAGAGCAGCCTTGACTTATCTCAGAGCTGACCTGGCTTCAAGCACAAGGCTGATTTGAGACCAACTACTAAGCAATCAGACCACTTCTAAGCAATCAGAAAGAGTAAATTCAAAATTCTAGACAGAACACTTCAGCCCAACACTCAGCTTTTTGGGGTGTGAACCCCCACTAGTTCTTACTAATTCATCACATGACCTTAGTGTTAACTGCAGGCAGTTTCTATCATTAGTTTTACTGACCTGCAAAAACTTCCACCAGGCTACCTTCAGGGTTGTTTTGTTAATGAAGGAGATTTTGCCAAGTGAGACTGCCAATTCAGCATTGTCCAACTCTTTTTGAAGACAATTATCGTAGCCTAATACCTGAAATCTAAACCAATTGTGTAGCATTATCCAGGCTTCTTTGGGGGAATGTTACCAGGATCAATTAAAGGCTACACTATGTTTCCAGTTTCCTAACAAAATATGGTAAGAGATTCCCTGTAGCCCAAGTGACTCTTTTGAAGGATTTTATTGAAACCAGGATTTCAATTGTCTTCTCAAGTGTTTGCATGATCATTTTGCAG
The DNA here is from genome assembly GCA_013398115.1 of Falcunculus frontatus. Lineage (NCBI taxonomy): Eukaryota > Metazoa > Chordata > Aves > Passeriformes > Falcunculus > Falcunculus frontatus. The sequence goes on along the minus strand of VZRV01006483.1, from coordinate 240,449 downwards.
GCTTTTGTTTCTTCTTCCTCTTCCCCACCCTCCAGCAGAGAAAAATGAGCAATGAAGAATTTCTAGTTTACATACTGAGCTTCTCATAAGCTTTCCATTATGTTTTCAGCTCAGACTTCAGAATTCAAAGCTCATTCTTTGGGGATGAAACTGGATATATAGGAAGCCTGCAGTCACTTGGAATACTTTCAGTACAGAGATGGTGAGAACCCCAGTTATCCCATAACCACATGTACATTCTCAACACTTAGAGGTCTAAATCAAAATCCACATCCAGATTTCTCCAAAATATTAGGAAAGGTTAAAATCTGTTTTGCTATTTGTGTGATCTCTGTCAGTGAGCAACTAATTGCTCACAGAAAGGTCAGAATAGCTGGGATTACTGAAACAGAAACAGAAAGGAGAATCAAGCAGGAAACAAAAAGCATGGCATAGATAACAAGCTTTGTACTTTTACAAATTTCCATCAGAGCCATAAAGACTTTCAAGAGAATTGAGAGGAATACAGCAACAGTTAACAAAAATAAGTAGTAATTACTATTTTACAGTAGATGTTGCATGACACCATATGAAGTGAAATTCATTCAGATGATTTTTTGAAATCAAAGAATCCCAATAAACACAGTAAATAACACTTCTAAGCAATCAGAAAGAGTAAATTCAAAATTCTAGACAGAACACTTCAGCCCAACACTCAGCTTTTTGGGGTGTGAACCCCCACTAGTTCTTACAAACTTGGAAGTTCTGCCTACATAAAATGGATTAATCATTTACTGTTGACTACACTTTTTGTGTAAGTTTTCTTTCAGTAAAAAAGGTGCTTCAGCATCACTAGTAATCCACAGTGCAGGGACAGCAAACCAGGTGAAAAGAGCTGGTGAAGGATGCTAACCATAGTTTCGCAGTCTGCACTGGCATCAATGAACAAGCTATGTGAAAACAGGGTGAAGTCCCAATATGGAAGGGCTTTGTCATGCATAGAAGCAAGTGAAAAGAGACAACACACTGCCAGTCATTTCCACAACACAGCTTTAACAAAACAGGTTAAGTTCCGAGACTCACGTGGTCAACTTTCCTTCCACTAGGGATCAGGTACAGGGATGAGTGATCTGAGTGATCCCGATAAGGGTTGAGATTTTGGTTGAAGTAAAATAAGGACTTGGGTTAGGTGTGCACCTGCACTCCAAGGTCTCACCAGTTCAAGCAACACAGCAAGACGTGAAATAAAGATCTGTTCATATTTTAATTAAGCTGATGAGTTGGGCATTTGCTCCTCTAATTGTAGACTGGCCAGAACTGCTTGTGAGAGACATTCCAACTGTTTCAGGCTGCCTAACCTGTTTGTGGCATTTATAATGATTTCTATCCATTCTAAAGAAAACCAAGAAACCCACACAGAATCTGTCTTGCTGACGTGAATCTCAAGGAACACTTCATAAAAGGAAATTCATCAGTTTTAGTAGTTTGTGGGTTTGTTATGAGTATGTTACTATATTGCCATGATCTCCTGTATTATTTCCTGCTGTTCACCACCAAAGCTGAGATGTTGCAAACTACAAGAAGAAACAAAAAAAAACCCCAAAAAACCAAAACCGAACCAAAAACAACAACAAAAAACCCCAAGGACAACAAAAAAACCAACCAAACAAAAAACCCAACAACAACAACAAAAACATCTGATGGCTCCCTAATATCCTTAGGTTTTCAAAACCCAATTCCAAATTTAAATTTGTTCTCTGAATGTCTCAAAATCTTGAATCTCTTTGCTCTCCATAGATTATGTCTAAGCTTTCAGTGACTTTTTATAGCCTTTTTCTAAAGTTTCTCAAAGCACTTGCATGTCACTGAACTAAACCCCTAAATTCTTGCTGCTCTTCCTTGTCCAGAACATACTGTCTTATAACAGAGCTTTGTTTAAACAGGGACAAAGTGGGACCTGTAAATTCAGCCCACTGAGCAGCCTCTCTGCTCTGAGCGGATGGACAGCACAGCTGTCAACCTTTCAAATCTGTGGTCTGAGATATGCAGCTCCCAGGCTACATATCTCAACACTTTAGTCCATTTTCCTAGATGAGATGGGAGAGTCTGGGAGATAACATCATTGGAAAATGCCTAAAATTATTCCTTTACCCAGAGGATTTATTTCAACTGATAATGAGAAGTTTTCTTTCTATGCAGTTGCGGTAATATGCTTCTGCAAGACAGTAATCTCAGCTTTAGAGTGTTCTTGGAGCAATAGCAGTGCAGCTTCAGACCTCTGAGTGTCCTTATTGTCAATTCATCTCCACTATCACGTGCATCTTTACTTCGGTTTCCTTGACAAATCAAGCATATTTTATTCCCAGGCTCAAGAAGGATATCCTAGTGTTTCTCTTGTGCAGAGCACAGCTCGTAATGTTACCACGTCTCAAGGATGTCATAAACATGGAATCTCTCTCAAACCATGGAGCAGAGACAAGCCAAGATCAGAGCCGCAGCAGCAGCCAATTCCATATGCTCCAATTTCCAACTACTCAACATTTTTACTCTGGTAAATCTCTAATTCAAGATCTTATGAAATGAAAATTTGTTCCAGCACAGATACTAATGATCACTCTTTTAAATACACTTGTATTTCAAGGAAGTTTGATTGACATAATTTTTTTTTTCAAATCACCCCTTCAATTTAAATACTGTGCTAAATATCTTCACTTTTATTGTTCTATTATTGAATTAGGGAAAGATGCCTGATTTCATGGTAATTAGAGAGATAGTGACATTTTAATGTACCTTGTAATACGGTTCTGTTGTATATCATTTGTAAAGTTCCATAAGATTTTCCATAGATAAAAAGGACTGTTTAAAAAAAGAATGTAAGCAAAGATTTTAATCAAAGCTGAGTGATATTAAAATTCTGTTGAATGACCCTCTCTGTTTATGCTTTCAGCAGATGAAAACACTCAGATGAAAAGTGTAAAGTGACATCTGAGGCATGTATTTTTTGTCCACTTCTCAGTGAAGCGGATATATAACGTTTCTAACCAATGAAAAAAATAAACACATTTTTGACACTTGCTGAAAAATCATAACATTAAAAAACCTGTTTTAAAAAACTGATTCTTATACCTGCCTTTGCTAAGTTATTGCTAATTTGTTGGGAAGTTCCATTTGTGCTCTCTAGGTTGCTTTAGTACAGAGATTAGGATTTGGGGCTGAGGTGGGGGGAAATGGAAATAAGGCTTATAAGCCTAATAGAGAGATCGTTCTCCAGAAGGACAGATCAACAGCATGGACTTATTTTAGACATTGTCAACTTCTTGGACAATCTCATTTCCCACCAAGGCCAGAAGAAACCATAATTACCCTTCCTGGGCTGAAGCTCTGTCTTCTGTAAGGACCCATCAGGTCCCAGACCTGAGTCTGGGTCCAACATTTCTATTTAACTTAGCACTAAAATTCTTCAACATTTTCCAACTACATAAGAGAAGAGTGTCTGATTTTAATATCATACCAACCCACAGAAATCTTGGCAGTGTCTTCAATGCAAGGAGAAAGGTACATATATCAGACAGTGACAATAAAACTTTGATTAGTTGGAGATCTGAAAAGTAAAAAGTACAGGGGCATAGGTGTATTTAAGCCACTATACCTGTAGGGCTTTATTAACAAAACTTTAAAGAAAATGTATGCAATTTTACTGCAATTTCCTTTTTATCCAACACTCATTTCCAAACCTTTTGAAATATGTTATGTTCAATTAAATTCTTTACCATCTTGCTCCTTAAAATTTACTAGGACTGACTTTTCACTGTGTTATGCCTGGCCCTACTTTTAATTATCCTCACTTAGAATATTAGACACCATGCTGATTTCTGTCTAGAGGAAATGACCTAGGATCATTCAAAGCATATGAAGTTCATTTTAAGATGAAGCAATAACTTATATTAGAGGATGTAAAAGGTCTTAACCTCCAGTCCTTCAACATACTGCAGCAGCAAAGAGCTCCTGTTTGGTTTTTTTTTTTTTAATTAAAAAAAGACATCTGCAATGCATTTTTCCCCCAAATTCACTTAACAGTCTTTAAAACAACAGTCTCCCTGGCTAAATGGCTGTGCTTGAGCATACACTAAGAAGCATCACCCAACTCAGCTGGCTGGCTTTGATGGTTGTTTGGGGCATTAGGTTTCTGACTGTAACCCCTGGGTTACAGTCATTCAACAAGCACCTGGAGCACAATATTTCTCTCTGTTAATGTTTCATTTTAAAAAGAAAGTGTTATCAGTCTCACTCACACACTCAAACCTTCCCTAGTATGAAGCCTTTCCAGAGAGTCATCTTGCTTGAAATTCACTGCTAAAAATGTCTGGCAGTTTACTGAAGCACAGCCAGAGATTTTGTTGGCAGCTGCTGGTTCACAGAAATATGGTACCTGCCTCTTAAAACACAGAAATAAATGGATGCTTCAGGAAATAAAGGCCGACTCACATATTAATCTTGTCCAGTCATTATAGTCTAACTAAAAGCTGAGTAAATTAGGCTTTCCATTAAGTGCACTCTCTCTGGAATTTACACAGTGCTAACTCAGTAAACTCGCAAGAGCTGATCCTGACACTGCTATAACCTTTCCTAAAACAATAAAATTAATTTTAAAGGCAGAGGGAATTGTATTTTGCCTTTGAATTATCAGGCCAGGATGTTATAACACAGATGATTATTTTAGGCAGATTACTCAGCCTAAAGCTAAGGGAGTGAACCTCTAACTTGCAAACAACATTGGTCTCCACTGAGAACGCCTGCTGCCAGCTCTGCAACAAGGAAATCTGAAGGCAGTTATCATTGGAAGCACTGTAAAAAGACTCCAACAATAACAGATTTCAAACAACATAAGCCTTAAGAGTTTAACACTTGCACCTTAATTCGGCCTTGCATCTGACTAGACGGCACAGAAACAAGTTACCACATGGGCTGCTGTGAGAAATCTCTCATTGAGAGTAAGGAAAAAAAAATTCCAACATCTCAATAGCCAGAATTCCTGGCCCCATATCCCCTACTTCCTTAATCCTTCTAATGTGAATCCCCTTCAGACCTCTGTTCCTCGTCATTGTTATGCTCTCATCTTCTTACCATAGATCCACATTCCCCAACCCAAGGCTGGTAATTGCTAGTTCGTAGAAATATGGAACCTTGCTCTTTAAAGAAAAAAAAAAAGTTGAAATCTTCTGTGCCCACAAATATCCCAGCCCATCAGTGGTATTCCCATCGCAAAGCAAATTTCCTCCTGACTGCAAAGACTGTCTGCTGGAGCTGCAAAAAGAAATTTCTAGACACGCTGGTGTTTTTTCCACCACTCAGAATACGAAAGGAGACGGCCAAATGCCTGAGGCTGCTTCTGCCTCTCAAGGGCTTCTATAGCTTCTTCTGGGTGCCTTTGTACATTGACCCAGATGCTGGTGGTCAGGTACATTCCAAGCATGGGCCAGTGTAAGGCTGAACAGGCCAAACACATTACCTTACCCATAACACATAATGGGCCCAAAATATTGAGAGCAGTCTGCAGTTCAGTTACAGGCCAGCCATAAAACAGGATCTCAGGATGGCCATTTCCACCCACGGCAGAGGTATGTGAAACACAACGGTTTAAATTTGAAGAAGTCCATGCTCAGTTTCTATTAATTTGTCCTGCATTCAAAGTTTCGAAGAGCCCAGCAGATGCCACTGACTTTTGTGAATGCTTTTTTGTAATTTCTAACCAAACTCATCTGACATAGTCACTACCAAACACCATCTGTCATTTCCAAACACTGTTCAGGCTGTTCTCCAATTTTTTCCAGACTTGCAAATTTCTATGTCTACTGCAAGTGCCAGCCTTTACCAAATTTCTTGCAGTCTTGACTGAGAAGGATTATATAAACAAGCAAAAAATATTTCAAATTTCAGAAGAACAATTTATGTCCAGTCTGTGGTTTGGGCAAAGTTTCAGGTCAGCTCTTTATTTTACCTCTGCTGGTTCCCACATTGCAGTTTACGATGGAAACCTGAACCAAGGAATGCTCTCAGAATGGCTACAGCCGGCCTGGACACACAGCGTTACAAACCAGGCTCTGAGATTTGTTTGTTCAAGAGCACTGACCAAGCACCTTTACCATGCATTAAATACAAGTTATTTGAAAGGTATTTGAGAGCTAAATTGGGCTTAGTATTACCTTTTATGTTTTATGGGTTGTGGAAATTTTCCCTGCTTAATTATCAAAGCATTTTATGGTCTTCTACAATCCCCAGGAAAAGAGGGACAGAAGAGAAAGGTGGGGGAGGCAGCCTGATCCATCAAGGCATCCGGATGAAAGCCTGACCTCCAGAGCTCCTGGGGAATGGTAGAGTTTGTTAACCTCCCAAAGCAAGAGAGTGCCTGCCCTTCCCCAGGAGGGCTGGAGGCTTTGAAATTGGAAGCCGACACCCAACAGCTGTAGTCATTTGTGTGGCATGAGCATGTCCTGCCCTAGACAATGCACCAAACACAGCTCCTCAGTGCTCGGAGAGGGTGGTCAAGGCTTACTGTGATTTCAGCTTCTACAACAGGCAGCTCCTCCTGTGGGTGATGGTCATGGGGAGCAGGAAAACAAGCAGAGTGGCTGCAATTCACCACAGTGTCTGCTCACCTGGTGCAGACCAAGGAAAATGGCTTTTTTTAATCCGCCTAACTGAATTGCCAAGCACTGAAGAAGAAAAACCAATTTACAACCCAAGTTTTTTTTCTTAAATATCCATGGCAAACAAATTCAAAAGGCGTAATTGCCTCACAGCTGGACTGAGATTTCAGAGGGCTTGCAGAGACTGTAAACTCACCAGTAGCCAAGGTCATGGTGTTGGAGAAGTGAACCAGACTCCACTGGAGCATCAGACACTACTTGGGAAGTCTGCTTTCTATCTGTGCCCTCCTTCACCCATTCCCTGCCTCTTCTGATCACTGCATTGGCAAAGAAAGACTCCTTTATCTTGCATTTGTGCAGAGTCCAGCACCATGATGCTACCAAACTCTCCACTTACTAATACCACAGAATCAAATAAGTGAAGAATAAATTCTTCCAAAACTAATCCAGATCCCTCTTATTCTAGTGTATTCCAATGGAAATTTGATACCTAAGCTTCCTGGAAATCCTGATAGATGTTTAACTGGATATCATAGCTTCTTTAAAAAACTCATGTGATCCTACTAGATTGTCCTTTGAAGATTTTGGCATTCAATAGCAGGGGACTATGAAAGATTTTACAGCAAACCGGAAATTATTTTCCCAGTTACAGTAGTAAGGGAGCATCACATTTATTCAGACTGCCTCCCTCTTTATTCTGTCAGATGAAGTTAAACACCCAGCACCGTAAATAATCTAGGCACACTTGCCAGTTTCCAAGGCTGGCCCAGATTTTCAAAGGCTAAACCAAACTCCTCAATGAGCTTTCTAATCCTGTTAGATACCTTCCAACTCAACAGTTTGAAAAGCACAAGTTTGCCTAATCATGCTTTTTTCTCCCACATCTGAGCGAACAGCGACTCTGACACGTGCATACGGTGCTGGTGTTCATTCATGTATGGCATTTGTATTGCAGCCAGTTCAATGCCCAATGCACATAAAACAAGAATTCTGCATTCATGGTGGAAGATTTTACATATGTTAGAACAAGGCAGCAGGAAACTGCAATTTTAGACTCCAGGTAAGTACTAGATAGAGTTGTAGATCAGGAAGAAAATCAAGAGCTTAATTCTTACCCTCTGTACTCACATTTCTCCATATATGTCTGGTTTATATCTTTGATCTATACTTTAAAACTTCTTTAGATGGTTCAAAATAAATGTGGCATATACACTGTGTCCTCTCCTACCCTAGTCCAGCACTCCAAGCCAAGAAATTGAAGTAGAAGCCAGACATTTACATTTTGGCTTCACAACAAAGATAGCCCATCCCTCTCCGAGATCCAAATAAAACAAACAAACAAACAAAAAATTGTCAAGGTGGCAAGTCATAGATAATATGGCTGAGGTAGAAAAAGTACACAGGAAAGCAATTTCAAAGATTAATTTGAACATGAGGAATGGTATTTGTAATAAATTGTGCAGGTGAAAACTGAAGCAGATTTGGGTAGAAGAGATCTTCAGAACACAAGCTATTTATACTCTCTGAAGTCTCATTCACTCCTGAGAAGGGGTATCTGAATTTTTTTTTTTTACCTCTGCCTAGTTCCAGGCTTTTCCCATCACTTTCTTCCCACCTGCCTTCATCCAGGAATGAGGGAAAATTTCTAACAGGGCAAGGAAATAAAAGGATGGTAGGAAAGGAAGGGGAAGAGTCAAATGTTTCTGGGTCTTTACTCCAGCCCCACAGACCAGAATTTAATGCACAGTCCAAGTGAACCAAGGAGACGTTTTATAAGGAAATGGAAAGGGATTAAACCCTGTGACGTCCAGCATCACATCAGCGGGACAGAAATCATCCCCTCGAAACTGAGATGTGATAGCAAAGGACCTTACACTCAAACTGCCTTGTGAACACCTCACCTAGAGTCAGGCAGCTCTAATGTGGATAACACTGAAATTGAAAATAACAACCAAAAACTCAGCCTGCTGTTTCCAGGTGCCTCGCCCAGGAGCAGCAGCTCTTTCTTCCTACTGACAACCTATAGAGCAAGATCTGGCCCTGATGAAAAAAGTCAGCCTGTACTGTAATCTTTGTAGTGATAGCCCTTAGTAAATTGGATTTACTATCCTGCACCCTTCTTCTCAGAAAAAAATTATAGTGATTTTATCTATTAAAAAGCAGGCTCAGAAAGCTTCCCTCTTCCCTTCCTGAGGAAAAGCAAAACCTTGGCAGCTAAAAATAAATCAAAACCTGGAGAAATAAGAAGTTACGAAAGAAAAGATAGATGAGATATATTTAGGTTTTTGAAGATCAAGAAAGGAACAGACATGCCAGGTACAGAGGTTACCTCCGAAGAAAAACCAGCCCTGGGAGATGGAGGCTGTGGGTTTAGACAGGGGAATTCAGTCTGCAGAGCAAGTTTACTTAAGCAGATATTAAGGTGGCAAAGTCCCAAATCAGAATTTCTAGTTAATAAAGCAGAGCCACATACCAGTTTCAGGTCAAACATGAACATGTATTTTTGCTAAATAGTAACAAAAATGTTCTGGAGTAAATTAAAAGACAAATTAGCTAGAAGCCTGGCTAGAAGTATGTAGGAAAAAAAATGCATTTTTCTCCTGCTCACAAAAGCTTTGCAGTCTTTTGATTAGTCTTTTGTGGAAGGAAAAAAGCCTTTTCAGTTAAAAGTTAATAACTTTCTCAGATATAACATGCTACAATCTGCTAGCACTGAAATTTATGGCTAAACTTACCGTTGCAGTCTTACCTCCTGGCTCATAGAAAGTCACATGGCCATGCTCATCCCCCACTTCTGCATCTCAGAGAAGCTGAGTGCTGAAGAATCATGAATAAGAGTATTAACGTAGTACTTAGGAATATCTAGTGTGTAGTGTTCCAAAGCTACTTTTGCAGTGGTTTGATCCCTGAAAACTAAGGGTGTTCCCTACTGCTGTCCTGCTAAAGGCAGAATAACTTATTTTTCTCCACTCTTTAAAATCGCTATCAGATTCATATTATTGATGTAAAAATATTTTTACTCCAGCTGAATCTCTACAACCACATCCACGTCTTTGACTACAACCACCCATTCGCCACCTGCGTATTTTCATTCATGAGAGATGTTCACAAAGTAATTTTCTGTTTAGTTTGCCTCCACTCCTTTTTACATTGTTTTCAGTCCTCATGCAGCTCCAGTGCAGCTCTCCACTGAGTGATCAGCAGGAAGCCCAGGGTGATGAACCAGTCAGTCATGACAGCCAGGCAGGGCGTGTAGCAACAACAATACACCGGGTATTGAAAGCCGCACCAATGAGGTGAAACAAAGTTTGCTGACTGCAATGGTGCTGTTTTCATTAGTCCACTTGAAAGACGTGGGTCACCTGCTTCTTTTGTAGGGGTTCCAGCTTCAATGTTCAAGCATGGACTACAGTAAACAACAGATACAAAACACAGCAAAAGGATGAAGGGAAGGAAAAGAGCACCCATGCGGCGTCTCTACAGTAGCAGGCAGGTTATTGCATATTTCAATCAAATGTCAGTAACCCTCTACAAATGTCCAACATACATATGCATACACAGAGCAATGTGTACTTTGAGCTCCTATATATCTGCAGAAAAATGAATAAACAGCACCAGTGGAAAGTCATAAGATTGTCACCTAGATAAGCTGCATAAATCTAATATTTCAGATTGCTGAAAATAGACTTTGGCTGTTTGATTCAGCCATAAATCAGGATCCCCGTTAATCTGGATTTAGAGTGGCTTTCCTGTGCAGTTTTGAGAGTCTCAAAGGAATATACTGTTCACTGATTTATGTACTAGTCTTGCTGAAAAGTTGATTTACCATTGCTTTCTGCAAACAGTGAATTGCAGCTCTCTGGTTTCTCTGAATATGCAAAGCCTGTACTGTATATAAAGGTGGGAAAGTTTGACAGTTTGCAGCTAAGTAAATCACACTGATCCCAGTGTTGCCTTGAGATTTACAGTGCATGCTATAATTTAGCCCCCAGTGCCAACCCACAAAATAGAGCCAAATAGGAAAGTGTTTTATCATTTTTTCACATACTGGATCTTCTTTCATTTATCCATTATCTCAAAACACTCTACCTAACAAATTCCACTTTGAAAAGCGTTACCAATGACATCTAGAAATGTTTTCAAAATTAATTTGACAACAATCTCAACGAGGATATTTTAGCTCTTGAAACAAATATTGGGCTTTAAGAAGTTTTCTTTAGGTTTCCAGAAATGCTTGCTTACTTTAATCTGAGCCACTGCATACATTCACAATTAAAAGAGCCACAGCAGTGAGCATAAACTTCAGAGCCTTTCTTTTCTGAGAGCAAAAGATACAGGCTAATCACAGGCATCTCTGTTTCGGGAAAAAAACCCAAAAACGACAACCAAACCAACCAACCAACCAACCAACCAACCAGTGGAGAGTAGCAGAACTCATGTTGTTAATTGCAGTCAGTATTCTCCATATTCATTGCTCCTGCACATTTGATAGGAATACTGTAATGTTTATTTCTATGCATGTGATAAAACACAAACCTATGATCAGTTCCAACATTATAACAGATCATTCAGGACAACACTTCTTCTCAAAGTCATTTAGCCAGTCCCTCTACTATGTTTAATATTTGCAAATACAGATTCTTTGCCTACAGAGGTGACCCAGCTGCCACCATATTGTAGATATCAAGATAGCAGATATTTTTCTTTCTGCTGCTCTTTAATTTGGCAAACTATAACTTGACACATTCTTTATAGGGACTTTTCCTGCTTCTGGCAAAAATTGTGCACCTCATTGGCCAGCTGAATAATGAGGAAAGATTATCTCCTTTGTAGAAAATTATGCCGCCAGTGTCACAATATGAAGACAGCATAATTTATAACTCCTTCTCTCCCTCCTCCTTTCATTTCTGCCTGGACACTGGGTCACATATCAAATTTCAAGCCATTTTTCATTTTAGGAGCTAATCTGTTTGGTTACTGGAGTGGAATGACAGAACACACCTGTGATCAAAGGGGAAGGTAGATGAAAAAAACATCTCCCGAGTTCATGTACATCCATTACCCTGACCTTGTTACATAGTGCTTCATATAGGTTTGGTCAATTATTAGACATTTGACAGTTACTTCCAGCACAAAGAAACTATTGAGCAAGTTTGGCATGCATTTTGTTCTTTATTAATTTAAACTGTCTCAAGTAATGACTTGAGAGAGGTCAAATATCACTTGATAAAAAAAAATTAAAAGAATTCTTTCTGTATAAAGGAGCATATTCACAGTGACAAAATCCAGAAATCATCATTCTTTTAGATGGAGCAAGACCACCCTCTGCTACCCAAACCAACAGAGTATCAGGACCTTCTTTAGTGAAGAAAACCCAGATTCAAGACATGGCTTAAACTCATTAAGGGTTTTCAGACCCAGATTAGGCTAATTCTGGGTTTTCCCCTAGGAGCAGTTTTAAGTGTCTCTTTTGTTCCAGTGGGGAACAAAGAAAACCAAATTTCAAGTGCTGCAGTTTTTCTACAAAGATGGGACTTTTCTCACCCAGTCACTTTTAATTATCTGCACTCACATCATGAGAGCATTGACACATGATGGGATTGCAAGGATTACAAGACAAAGCCAAGGGCCGCGATATCGGCCCCGTAACTGTCTCAGCACTGCAAGGAGGCACAAGGCCGCTGGCACCACACTTTAATGAATGTTTCCCTTACGGCTTATGGATTTCTAAACCAAGCGTAGGATTTCTTTTTTTTTGTTTGTTTCCCCGAGCTCTGTCTTGACCAGGGAGCATGGTCAAACTAGGAAAGGGAGGAAAAATGGTGTAGAAGAAGGAATCACATCTGAGCAGACTGTGAAGGACTTGGTTATCAGTTCATCTCTGGTACACATTGTTGATTTTGTCCTCTGTCTAATACCCAGGTCATGTTCCCCTTAATGATTTTCTGGATCAGTAGAAAATAATAAATAATGAAGAAACAAAGCCAATTCTAGCTGCTTATTTGCTTCCTTCCTTCATTCAGCTGGGAGTTGGAACTAGACAATATTTAAGGTCCCTTTCAACACAAGCCTATGATTCTATGACTCATTTGAAGTAATAAATTATTTGTTGTATCAGCTTCCATTGCTACAGAGGCAACTACAGTGGAGCAGAAGGTATTGTGAATTCAGCAAATGTCCAAAATTTGGTAAATTCTTTCAAGGGAGAAAAATGGGTGGCCTGCTCATGTGACCCACCGCACCAACAAGAACAAAAACAAAAGTCACAGAAATAAAAATGAGGAACTACCTCCTTTCCTTCTCTCCATCCTCCCCATCAAAATATCTCCCATGGCTGAGTAATGTAAAAATCATCTAGAAAACAAAGAATTTGGAAAACTGCCTCTACATTAAAAAAAAAAAAATTAAAAAAACCCATTATGACTTTTCCATCAGCTTTAATGAAAGACATTCAAAATGTAAGGTATCTGTCCAGAAGAAGCAGAAAAGTGCAAACATGTTATTTTGTAATCGTTGATTTTCCTGGAAAACCTTGCATTGTTACAAGACATATTTTTATTGTTTCATAGATAATGGAACCATTTTCTCATCTCTTGGTAAGCTTTTCCCCCACTGGTATGAGAGTCCCCATCTCTCTTCCCCTGAAGCATGAACAATAAAACACATTCATAATTTTCTCTATAGGGTTCCAAAAACAGGTGCTAGAAATTTCAGAGACATTCATTCCAAAATCATTATACCATCTTTACAAGCAGAAAACATGACCTTCCAAATGCCATCCTAGTTCAGTAGCATGAGACACTGGCTACCAGCACAAAACATGCAAGTCAAGTAAAACGGCACCCCCAGTAACAAACAGTGTGCATTTGCTCAAAGACAAACTTGTCTCATTCTGGGAAATAGCTACCCCTCTAGAGCTAAGGAGAAGGTAGGTTTGTCCCACTACCCTCCAATATGCCACAGGAATATTTCCTCTAAAATAACATGGAGGGCACCAACATAGAGGTGTTGGACAGCATCCAGAATTCTCAGCTGCCCTCTCTCACTGATCTGGTGTGCAATGATGCCCAACTACCACAAAACTTGTACTTGTACCTCCAGATTCAGGACTGCATCCTGCCCCAAGCAAACCCACGGGATTCCACAACTTTACGGAGAAGTGGAAAACACAAACTTTTATCTGGTTTTTTTGTGAGCTAGAAAAATTATCTGAACATCCCCTTAGCAATAAGGTCAATGCATTTTGGAGAGTGCTTTTTGCAGTTTCAGAGGTGTCTGTAAACTGATAGTAGTTTATGTAAAATGAAAAATTTGCATACCTTGAAAGCACATCAATCAAATATCTGAAGAAAAAAAGAAGAAAACCAAATGAAAACAGATTTTGTTGTGGAAACATTTTTGTTAACCATTTTCCATTTTTATGTGCTCTTCTTATATCTACTTCTGGCTAAAATCAGGAAAAAAAATAGCATAACCGGTTATTCTTTCAATACTCCCACCTTGTTCAAAGTTAGGAAGCTTAGTCAGACCCTTGAGCAATTCTGAATGGAAAGAAAGAACTGTTGAGCTCTTATCTCGGATTTTGCTGGGAAAAACATCCCAGTTTGTCAAACTCAAATTTATCCATTTCAAGCTTGAAATTTACCCGTATCAACAGAAGCAGGTATCTGAGTGTGAAAAGAAAAGGTGGAAAGTGAAAAAGAGGAGAAGAGAACCCACTTAACTCTTCAGCAGGCAGCATAACCCCATACCCTCAAATGCCACGAATCTATCACCCACAGACCCTGTAATTACAAAACCAAACAGCACGAAGATGATAAACGAAGAAGACATACAGCAAAAGGTATGATAGCCTCCTCACAGTAGACCAGTGCTCACCATTGTTAAAGTTTTCCACCCAACTTCATTCAGAATGGATTGAACAGGAAGCCAGAGAAGGACTATTGTGCCCAAGGAACTTTATCTTTGCTAAATGCAGGCATTGGTTTTAAGAAATAGCCATTTTCCAGCAATATGTTTTCACAGGGAAAATTCACAACAAGATGTTCCTAAAAGAGATCCAGCCTCCAGATCAGAGACCTAGATTAAATAATTTGAAGACATTTCCAAGAAACATCTGTTTCTTCCACATGAGTTTCCAAGTCTCTCCTCAGCTACTCCTTCTTAATCTTCTATAGTTCTGTTGTTTGTTTGCTTTTCTTTTTAATGAGCTAGAAAAATCCCAGTCTCTTCAACTACAAAAGGACTGTAGAGGAAAAGAATACTTACTGGCGTAAAGAATGACTTTCTTAGAGCAACATAAAAATTACAAAGACTAAAGACACTCTGGGCTTGCTGATGGAGGGGCAGTAAATGGGAGGACATGCAACTCACCTTGTGGTTTGTTTTGAGGGCAGAAAGCAGAAACATTTGAATTTCTAATGCTGGCACTGTTCATAAGCACTAAAACCCTACAGCATTACCTGTGGAGAGACTTGAGCTTGTTCTGCTTGTAGTCCCAACCTGTCAAGAAACCCACAGCTGTGGTTAGCAGGGCACCAAGCCCAAGCTAATAAAGCTCAGCTGAGAGTAGGGCATGTTAGTTTAGGCCT
Organism: Falcunculus frontatus; assembly: GCA_013398115.1. NCBI lineage: Eukaryota > Metazoa > Chordata > Aves > Passeriformes > Falcunculus > Falcunculus frontatus. Next base: position 225,232 of record VZRV01006483.1, on the reverse strand, counting down.
GGTGCCATGCTGATTTGTTAGATGGCTTCCAGTCAGCTCAGAGCATGCTTACACCTCCTTGTGAGGGATCACATAGCCTCTCCTTCAGACAGATACAAAAACATAACACAGGAGCTCAAAGTCTTCAGTTTTGTGGATGTAGAGTAGTTAGATGTGCTAAGCTCTGCCCATTGGTGGGTTGCACTCATTCCAGGTTCAGCACCCAGACCCAACAGGTGCTTCTTCCCATGGAAATGTGCCCCAGTAGAAAACTACAAATACTGCAGCCAGGCAAAGATTTAGTGCTAATTAAAATCCAAAATATTTCAGGCATGTATTTCACTGAAGTGATCTACTATTTCAGGTTGCTAAAAAAAATCCATAGAAACAAGAGAAATTAGCGTGGTAAAGCCTCTAGTGGGTCTCATGAGATCCTTTTATGGTACACTGAGATGTGCTCATGCTCTGAAATGTCACGTGTAATGATGTAATGTTGTGTTATGATATGCCTATGACATGTTTACAGCTGCCCTCTCTAATATGGTGTTTTAGAGGAGAGAGGGCTGCAGTGGAGATGAGGAATGAAAACTGAGAAAACACCTGTCATCATTCACCCTTTGGAGGTTAATACCACTGGTCTGAAGTACTCAGCTCTAGTTTGAAAGAATTATTAATATCCTGCTGTGTTTTTGATAGGAGCAAGAGCTGCCTCCAGAGCTGTCATGATATTACTTCACAATTTAAATTGCTATTGCTCTTCTGAAATCTTGTTAGATTTCAGAAACTTTCTCAGACAGAAGTCTGCAAAACACAAGACACATAAAAATTTGTATCAGTATCTAGATTGCTAATATCATTATCTGCTTTGGATAACTTTCTTCTCTGGCAATCTGGTTTATGGCCTCTAGGAAACCCAGGATCTTTCATAATTTTCTTCCAAAACAAAATTAACAGCAAGGGATTACAATGTCTGTAAACTAACACAACTGCTCACATTTCACTGCCAAGGAAAAAGGCTGCTTCATTCTTTAGTGTCAGGTCTCTCACACCTCTCATCTGTGGAAGAAGAGCAAAGAAAAACTGCCAAGACTCACTGGATCTCTGAGGAATTTGTCGAGTGAGCAGGTGTGCAGGTCTCCAAATTGATGCACTTCAAGCTGTCTGCTGACATCTCTATGGCAGTCTGAGAGTTGTGAAGCTACATCCATCAATCCGGGTGCAGGCAAAAAGGATTCCTTTCCCGATGATCTTGCCTTGCATAACTACGACATTCAGACTTTCAGACTAATTCCCACTGTACATGCAAGGCATGGAAAATGTCTACAGAGGAGTGCACTGCACATGTGACTACACCACCAAATTGGGATGTGGGAACTGGGCTCAGCTTCCTCTTCTGCCACAGGTTCCTGAGTAAGAGCAAATTCGCTGAGCTCCTCTCCTCCCTTCAGTAAAGTGCAAAGTATAACCACACAAGTGCTCCCCATATCTGCGGTGTTAGGGGAAAAAATATATTGTGTGTGCACACAACAGGTGCTAAATATATATGTAATGATTTATTGTCACAGCATGTGAATACAGCACAAGATTTAGAAGCCATCTCAGAATGAATTCCCAAAGCCGTTAACTGTCAAACTCTTCACACCTGCCAAGTCCAGATCCCCAAATCAATTCATAAGCATTCAGCAACTTCCCTCTTCCCCTGGGGACTTACTGTTATTTTAGCATTAACTTCACTGCCTGCATGGGTATGATTGAGATCAATCTGTCTGGTTCTCACAAAAACCTTGGTAAAGAAGGGGCACAGACCTCTTATCTGGCATCAATCAAATGTCAAGAATGAGATTTCTGTGGCGTTTACACAGTGCCCCAGATTGAGAGATATTCATGGGATTTGAAAAGCAAAGGCTTTGTTGATATTTTTCTAAATTCACCAAGGTAAAGCTATGTTTGCTCCACCCAAAGCTAGAGTGACAGTCTTGTGCTGGACTTTGCTTGCACGCATTCTTCCCATGTCATATCCCTGCCTAATAAAAACAGGTATGCCTTAGCCCTGGTCTCATATACACTCATTTTCACTGGGTAGAGTTATATTAGTCAAGACTTCTCTTACTGTCAAGGGAAAGTGGAAATTTATTCCATCTCTATTTTTCACGTTTGAAAGAAGGGTGGGGGAAAGGGAGTCAGTTGAAAAACAACAAAAGCTCCAGATCAAGATCTATCCTGATAATTAAGGCCAGTTCTAAAAAGGTTAAAATAAAACAACATATAAAACCACCCAACAGATACATTTTTATTTCTTCTTTAAGGTCTGATTGTACTGTGTTCCTCATGAGGAAATAGGAAAAAACATCTGTGAAATTTCTATTTTACACCATTTCACTTCGGCAAAGTTCATACCTTCTTTTCCTCCACTTCTCTCCTTTGCAAATTTGAACTTTAAAATTTTGGTATAGAAAATAGGCAAAAAATAATATGTGGCGTTACATTAGTCCTGAACTAAAATCTTTTTTTATTTTAGAGTTGATATCTTTATTTAGAAAAGAATATCCACAAACATAGAAATTTTTGATAAGAGAGACCAATTTTCAATTTTGCCTGCAACTCTGGAGGGAAAAAACTTAAATGTGGAGACCTCTACTCCTTTGTAAACCTGTTTAATAGCCCCTAATATCAATGTACTTTCTTCGACTAATTATGATACAGACAATTGAATTTTCACAGTCCTCTTTCTGTTCTGATATTTACAAGGAGCTAGAGGACTGATTTTATATACTGCAGATCCGTAAATTACTTTTGGACTTAACACAGTCATTTAAATGCCAAGATTTTAAAGGCCTCACAAATGTCTTGGATTTGTAGTTCATGAAAAGTTTCATTCTTTGAAAGAGTCTCTGAATAGTCTTGCCAGGGAAGTGGTGGTAAAATGGTTTTAGCACTTCTGTGAAAACTGTAGCACAGATGATTAGAGATTATAATACACAGAAGGCCTTGGAGAGTACATTAGATATTAACAACACTTGGAAGCTTAACTAGAAGCTGGTCAGAGAAAACCAAACACAAATTCCTCTTTTCTTTTCCTTTCCCACCATAGTTCAGTCGTTTCACACACACAAAACATAAACAAAATGAGAATGAAAATACTTAGTTCCAGAGTTGCTGTTGCGTTGCCTCAAAGAAGATTAAGTCAGTCTGGTTAACATCACTCATATGACAGAATAATGAGTTAAGCCTACAGAACTAGAAATGTCATGAGGCTCTACCATGTCATATCCCAGACTTTGAAACCATTAAATGCTTCAGAATTGGGGTTCAAAATTTCCTGGTGAAACACAATACTTCATGCAGCATTGTTTCGTAATTACAGACTGAATTTTTGTCAGCTTTTTTTTTTAAGCAAGTTTTTGTATGTATTTTTCAGCTGACCTCTAGGCTAGTCTGCAACTCCAAGGGTTGAATTTCCAGCCTTTTTGAAGACAATACGTCATATCAGTGGTCATGCTGGTGGGCCTAAAATGTTGTCCTCCTGAAGGTGACTGGGGTCCTGCCCTGTCAAGCATTGGAGAGTAAATCTGAAATGTCTCTTCAAGGAGCCATATAAAAGTTATGTAGTTATGAGGAGAAAGGCAGAGAATTGCTGCTAGATCAGAAACAGGCTAGAAAACAAAAGGTAGGATTAAGTACTGAATTTTCTAGGCAGGAGTCATCAGCCAGAGCCTTGAAATGCTTAATAAATGTGTTGTGATAGCTGTAAAAAGGTGGGGAAGGGACAAGCCAGCACTGACAGGTGATATGCTTATTTACGGCTTGGTCCAGGCTAGAGCAGACTAATCATAGAATCACAGAGTCATTAAGGCTGGAAAAGACCTCTAAGATCATGAAGCCCAGCTATGTTCACCACTAAACCTTGTCCCCGAGTGTCATATCCACATGCCTTTTGAACACTTCCGGAGATGGAGATTCCATCATTTCCCTGTGCAGCCTATTTCAATCCCTGACCACCCTTTGCATGAAGAAATTTTTCTCAGCATCTAATCTAAACCTCCCCTGGCACTATTTGAAACCATTTCCTCTGTCACTTGCTACCTGGGAGAAGAGACCGACCCCCACCTGGCTACACCCTCCTTTCAGGCAGTTGTAGAGAGCGATAAGGTCACCCCTGAGCCACCTCTTCTCCAGGCTAAACGCCCCCAGCTCCCTCAGCCACTCCTCATGGGACATGTGCTCCAGACCCTTCACCATCTCCAGTGCTCTTCTCTGGAGACACTCCAGCACTTCAATGTCTTTTTTGTAGTGAAGGGCCCAAAACTGAACATAGGATTCCAGGTGCAGCCTCACCAGTGGCCAGTACAGGGTGACGATCCCTTCCCTAGTCCTGTTGGATGGGCTATGAGTGATACAAGCAAGGATATCATTTCTTGACTTAGAGGTCAAGAAAACCAGGAGCACAATGGTAAAGCCAAAAGTAAAACATAAAAAACACCCTTTTGAAAAGGAAAAATTTAAATATAGCCTGGTCTTATATTTGACAGCATCATGACAACCATTTCAGTTAAAAGAGACAGAGTGTGAGACATGGCAGGCTGCTTGGAGAAAGCTTTTTGTCCAGTGACAGCCGAGAGTGAAGGAAATGTCGAGGACTAAGCACCTCAGCAAGGATGTTGCAAGATAGAGGTAGGTTTAGCCAAGAGGCAGAGCTTCTCCTGTCAAGTAAGTTTGTAAAGCCTGGCATCATTAACATTAGAAAGATGATGGGTGATCTGGGCTGTGATGGAAGTATATAGCATATAGAATATGGTTTGTACAGAAAGGACTGGATGAGGCCCTTCTTCCTTCTGTCCTGGATTCTGCAGTCAGTGCAATAAAACACAGCTAAACATCCAGTGCTTCTCCAGAGAGCAGTGAATTAAAATGAGGAGCACGCTGAGATGCTCAGGCATAATCAGAATTCAAATCCTGTGATACGAAAAATGTGCAGTTATCATTACCAGCAATACTTTTGGAAGAGATGGTACACCCTACTCTTTCAAGTACAAACCACTTGTCAGATACTGCAATTAAAACCATGCGCAGGCAAGATCAGATTAGCTGCCTTCTGCGAAGTTCATGATCTTCCTTCAGGATCCAGCTGGTGAGTTTGCAAATGCAAAGCCTGCAGAAGTGAAGTATGCTGAAGCTGTTTTCTCATTGCAGCAGGAGATACAGGAAGATCCTGTGAAACAAAATCAATTTATAAAAGAAAGTAACTCAAACTCCCACAGTTCTGCTTGAGCTATGTGTTTTTCTGATCTTTTAGTCAGCCTCCCTTTTTAATTTTCCCCAGTGTTCTGAGATGCATAATTTAATATTTCAAATTCATTGCCTTTCTGATCTACATTAATCAGGCACTTTGAAGCCAGACATAGTGACACCTTTTTAAAATTACTTGGACAAAAACAAGTGCCTGCACTTTTTTGCTAGGCATATGAAAATTCGTAAGAACAAATGTGCTTTAAAATTATCTAGAAATACCTTTGGCAAAAAAGCATTTCTCTGTGTCTGAGAAGAAAATCACTTCATTTAAGAAACCATCTTTAGATAATTTAGCAAGGGCTACTTTGTGTGCCCAAATTCTTTAGAAACTATTTATCCAAGCAAGAGTTGAAAATAATTATCCAACCACATGCTTACACAGGAAGGCAAGACTTGTAAGGCAGATAATATCTTTCAAATCCATATAGCTGGAGAAAGCAGACAAGTTTTCAGGCATCCAAGCCTTTCCCCAGCTCATTTTTTCTCTCATCTTTATAAGCTGGTGTAATAAAATAAACCATTTACATTCCAAAACTATCACAGCTACAACACTGATACCCATACTCACAAAGCTGGAGACTGAAAAGGCACACTGCATGTGGATGTAAGATGTCAGCTGAAAACTCTTATAGCATAGTGGCGAGCAACAAAACCCCAGAGCTTTACCAACAAAAGGTAAAGCTATTTCTACAAAAGTGTGTGTGTTGAAGTTCTACCTTAAAGAACTTCCTGGTGAGAATGAAAACCTGACAGGGTTTTTCAGTTTTATTTCATTTTTTGACTGTTGATGTTAATAGGAATGTCCTGTTCAGAGAATTTCAATGCCAAGAAAAAAAAAAGACAGGCACAGGGGTGACTGAATGCTGTAGATTCCTCACAGTTATAAACGAAATACCGGAAAACACATCTGGGAGCCACATTGCTGAAGGCTGAACAAAATGAAGCTAATGATCTGAGAGCCAAAGCAGCACTGAGACTGAAGGCAGAGAGAGCCCTGAATATGCAGTAGACCAGAAACGTGAAGCATCATGAAGCATCATCTCCCCATCTGCAGTTGAGAGATTCCAAATTTGCCAGAACTGCTTTCAATATAAATGTATCTGATCTTCTTTACTTCTACCAGACATGCAATGAAGGGAGGCAGCAAAATGCTGGAGAAAATTGCGGCTTTGCTTCTCAGTATTCTCCTGTGCCTTTCCCAGCTTAATGCTAGTGCTACTTGGGTGCCTGCCTCACTCTTCCCATCAGAGGAAATAAATACAGGTAAAAGGACCTGCTCAATAGCAACCTTCAAACCCTTAGAAAAGTCTGTTATACATAGAGGCTGAACAATTCCTACATTTGAGGGATCACAGATCCTTCGTTTAGGTATGTTTGGAGTACAAAACCGAACTGAAGTGTCATCCACGAGTTTTCTTTTCCAGCAGCCTTGTGGACTGCAGAAGGGCTGCTGCTCACTGTGATGCTTATCCACATATGTGTAACTGATGTCAGTGATGGAAGAAATCATCCCTCATTTGTTCTTGGAAAGTGTCTTACGTAGGTAATTTTCCTCTACATGGGGCACTTATTCATGCCTTTCTTTAAAGATCCTGTAAGATTGATAGTTCCTTTCATCTATGGTCTGTTCTTCCTCAAATCTCCATGTCACTCATTTCACACGTGAACACTCATTTCACATGTGAGAGGAGGACACCAAAGTTGATCCTGTGCGGATTCAGCTCCGCTGCACCCCTTGCACTGACGTCCCTTGCAAGCCTTGGTGAGGCTCACCCAGCTGTGCCTGCCTGCTGCATTTCTAAGGTCACACAAAGAGCTGCAGACCCACTGCCTACTCCACACCAGCAGACCACCAAGGCCACCAAGCTGGCTGCCCTCAACGCCACAGGAAGGACATCAGCCAGTTACAAAAGTAGCTCATTCTGTTGTTGCTGTCTCGAGAGGGCAGCTGCCATCCCTCATCTTGCAAGGAGATGAGTCCTCACAGTGCTCCACGTCTCATTGGGACAAGGCGGCTGCTCTTTCCTTGGTCTCAGTGTGCCACGTATTCCTTGTGCTTTCCAAGGAAATCTCCAGGCATGAGAGCAGAGCCTGCTTTGCACTGCTGCGGGCAGACTCAATCTGGAAACTGTCTGTCCTCCCCGGCACACGCAGCACCACTGGAGCAGCACTGTCCTCCGGCAACTGGTTTTCACAAGAAGCTGCCAGCTACTGTAATCCTGAAAAAAAGTGGAGGCTCCCTACACAAAACAAAGAACATCCAAACTGTGGTGTGAAACCCACGTATATCTACAGCTATCAGTTAATTAATGGAAAAATCATTTAGCAAAACTGTGGAAGGGATGGCAAAAACAAGAAAGCAGAGACAGATTGACCGGTTGATTGCCACCAGGTACAAAGACAATTTTGTCAGTGGCTATTTTGTCTGCAGAGTAAGATGTTGGTTTTATTTTGTTGATCTTTTTTTCCTTTTTGAAGTTCCTCGTGGAAGTAAAAGCTCCACAGAGCACGGCCTCTCATTTTCTTATGGAGCTTTCCAGAACAATAAGGCTTCACGAACTACATCACTGGAAAAAAAAAATAAATAGCTTTAATTAAAAAAAGATTGGGGGGGTTTTTTGTTGTTTTTTGGTTTTTTAACCAAATTGCCGCTCCCAGGACACTTCAGTCAGCACTGTAGAAATGTAGACAAATTAGAAGCCATGAGAAACCAAAGAAAATGTTAAGTATCTGAAAAGGGGGTTCGGCTGAAGAAAAAAAAGTGGAAAGGAGTAGCTGTGTGTACAGTTTAGCTGAGCAATGACTGAGGCCATATGTTAACTGGCTACAGGCATCTGTTAGAAATAAACAGCTAGCAGAGGAATAACAAGTTAGGAGAGTAAAAGAGCAACAGTTAGACATAATGACAACCCTAAGAAAGGCAAAATTTAGACTAAACCTCAGTTTTTCTTTTTCCATAACAGCTCTTAGGAAGTAGAATATTCCCAGGGTTCTGCATAGAAATACTTTTGCATAGTACACAGTTTTATACCCTCCCAGTTTAAAGTCACTCATTTTGGAGGACACAATCTTGCACTGTTAATCTCAGAAACCAGAGAGAGAGTTTCTACCCATAAGCATCATCTTCCAGATAAAGAGCCTGTTGGCTGCAGAGAATGTTATTAATTGAAGAAATTGCTTCAAAATATTGTCTGTTGTTTATGTAAGATAGAACTAAAAGAAAGCAAGTGAGAAAAATAAAACATAATCATCCTGTTTATCAAACTGGCAAAGCTGAAGTAATTTTGTACATTTTCTGTCCTCTTTTTCGGGGCACAGTCCTGGTTTTGGGTGGGTTTTTAAACAAAATTAAAACTACATCCCATTGTACCTCCCAAATGCCATGATATTTTAGCAACAGCATTGACCTGTCTGACTATTTTCCCGTGTCTCAGGATCCTTGAGCTGGTATCTCTTCTGTAACTGGTTAAGTAAAAACCAGGTGTGTATTCTCCTGGGTCATCTCAGTGGATGTATATTTAGGAATGACAACTTCTGGATGATATTCAAGCATTCCTCTGGATCCATGTCATCTTGGCAAACAATAGATGCACATACTGACCTGTATCTCTTCATCTGCTCTGTGTTTTGCTCAGCCCTGTAACCACAGTCAGTATATGGATTTCATCACACAGAGGTGCCAAGTCTCTGCAGAATTAGAAAAGAGGAAAAGTGTGTGACTCATCCTGAAGAAGACCAGATGTAATGTTCCCATTACCTGTTACAGTGAACACATTACCATTTCAAAACTATCCTGATTTTTAGGGGTTTCACTGACAGCTTCACGGCTTTTCATTATAATTTGGAAGAATTGCTCCCAAAAACGTATTTTCTCCTATGGTGGATACACAGGGAAGCAGTCTCAGCAGGTTTCAGCTTGAGCCCACCTCTTAAGTTTATTCTTCAACATCTGCATTATGGCAAGATTCCTCAAAGCAAATCTTCATGACTTTGTGAAGCTTAACCAAAATACTTAAAAATAAACCCAGTTGCTAAACATCAAAGCAGCTCTAGAATGTGCTATTCATCTCCCCAAAGTACACAAAGACACACAGAACTAAACCAAGCCTCTCTCCATGGTTACACATTTATGTTCAGCTTACACCTAGGCCCAGGAGTAGGGTTGACTGTTCAAGTTGACTACTAATGCGGTTTATACACCTCCCTGACTTTAAAAAGTCCTTCTTCCTCCCTCTGCACCCACCCAGAAGCTTCTCATATTGCCTCTAATGTGCCCAATTTGATATAATTTACTGATGACAATACTTAGGAACGTTTGAGCAATCCCTTCCGTGAGACGATCTTTTATGTAAGCTTACATTTTCCCTTTCTCTTGACTTGAAAATAAAAAACAGAGGATACCATCCTTCAGTAGTTGCAGGCAGACCATCTGCTCCCCAAAACACAGCAGTTGAAGGCTTCAGTCATTAAAGCACTGCTGACAGTTTATACATAGATTCCTTCAAAATAAATAGCCAGAAGGACAAAGGGGAAAAGAAGAGAAATGTGTCTATCAAGTTATATGCATGCATTTCAAACATGATCTAATGTCTCTTAAAGCTGACTTCAGTGACTTACTCAATAAAAAAACAAATTAAAATGAAGGGCTAAAACAAGTAGTGCAGAAACCCTTTAATCTGTAAGAAATGAAGCTGACAATATATTCAAAGCCTTCCACCAGTATTCACAGAACTAACATCTGATCTTTCACAGACTGAAATCACAGAGCCAAGGTACATGAGCTGGTAACCATTACATATTATTTAGCCTGGAATACTGTTTCTTTTGGTACCATTACATATTTGCAATAAACCAAAGATACCAATTTTCTATGAGTTTATGGGCACCCTTGAAAGTGACTCTGTCTGGCACATAGCAAATCTCCACTTTGTTTATACTCATGTTTGACCACTGCTGAGTCCAGGGCCACAAGTTTGTCCCTAGGCTGAGATCACAGAAATATTGCAGCTCACATCAAAGCCAACCAGAAGCGTGCAACAATCTGCACAATGACCTCATGTAAGAGAGGGTGGGAGTTCAACAAACTTCATCTGATGCCTTTACGTAGAGTGCCAGGCCATCTGAGCAGGGATTTCAGCATTCCACCTTGCTGCTGCTTACCACAGCATGACACACCAAGAAAAAAAAAGAAAATAATCTCTTTCATCTATAATGTCTATGAAAAAAACAGACAGGACTAGAATCAAAGACTCATAGAATCATTTGGGTTGGAAAAGACCTTAAGATCCTTGAGTCTGAGGTCATAGGGTTTATGCCTTATCGTTCCCCAAAGTGGAACCAAAGATTTTCTAAGGTTAAACCACATGTTTCACCTGGAGATAAAGTGTGTTTAGAGAATGAATAAGCCAGAAATAATAATTTTTAAAAAAATCCCCTGACATTTTCCTTAGCCATTTTATTTTGTGGCACTCATAACGTGTGATTAGTATGGAACAGTCTGTTGCTGGCTCTGGCAATTTCATTTTGGGGTTGAAAGATATTGGCTGGTGTCTGAGAGGGGCACAAGCCCCCTCAAACTTACACTAGCAGCAGTGGTTGGGTAAGGGGAGCTGTTGGGAGGGCACAGAGAGCAGTAATTGCCAGGTAAGCCCTGCTGCTAGTGAGGAAAAACTGCTTATGTATGAAGGCTGTCCCCAGGGATACATTTGGACAACAGATAAATATTCTCTCATGGCTGAGGACAAAAGGAGTTCCTGTTCTCTTGAAACCGCTGGTACGTTCTGGTGGAGTAATTTCAAGTCCACCACAACAATATTTCGGCATTTCTTCCACTGTAATTGAAAGAGAGACAAAAATGAAAGAAGACAGCAGTGCAGAAGCACACTCAAATTAAGTGTAATTTTAGAAGAAAGTAATGTTTGAACCTTTTCAAAGTATGGAATACATTATCATAAACAGGCAGTTGTGTAAAAATTAGTGTTCCAGGATGTTCTGAAATAATGGCTAAAGCAATCATCCATGTATTACCTAAAGGCAGTATAGTGGCATTGTTAAATACGATGCCTCAAACTCTCTTCTATTAACGCCCTCATTTTCTCATTTTTGAAACACTCTTTCCAAATGTTGCTCATCCAAGAAAACATTTCCCATGACAAATAATTGATTTCAGATTTAAAAACAAACAGAAACCCCAGTGGCAACCAGCATATCCACTGGAAGATCAGCTATTGTTAAGCCCCAGAGATCTCTGTTATACTTGCAGATATCTGCAGTGCTGTCCTCATGCCCTGGAAGAAGGATGTGAAACTCTGACATGGGAGATTTGAAATAACCTGCACCAGAATTTCCTGGCAATTACTGTACTCATGAAAAACTGCTTAAATTCAGTCAACCATCCACTCAGTGAAAGGAAGAGCTGGGGGCCGAGGAACTTCACAAGTGTCTCCTAGTTGTCACCTGGACACTCTGAAACAGATTTGGCAGATATAAATTACGGTTTTTTTTAAATGCAGGGGAAGGGGGGAATAAATCAACGAAACCAGCAGATCCACCCTCCTCCTGAAGTATACATGGACGAAGCCTGTTGTTCTAGGACATTTGTTCAGGCTGCAAATTCAGGCCCTCAAAAGCAAAGACATGGTACAATCAAGGCTGTAGTGCTCAGATCGTAGGAGCTGACCAGGTCCAGAGACCAGGAAGGAATTATGCTGCAGAATAGTCCAAAGACCAACAGTTTTGCCCCTTGGACTCAATTGCATTTGCTTGGAAATGGGAAGACACCGACAAGGAGTCCAGTGCTGCAGGCAAGTTATTTAAAGCAAACTTTGAAAACCCCAGTTTCAAGGGTACCTAAGCACTTACAGATGCTGACTTATGCCCCCTGACATTATGAGTTATTAGACACTTCATCCAGCTGGGTGTTTTGGAAAATCCAAGCAGACATTTAAGTACCTTCAAAAATCATGTCTGAATGGGGACCATATTACTTTTGTATTAATAATGTGGTGACCAGCTCATTAAGGAAAGCAACATTTAATTGCTTTCACTCAACTGGACAAAAACAGTAATAAAATAAATAAAAGGGCTAATTTGGATGAAAAAAATCATTGGTATTTTCTTCTTTATTCGGTATATTGAAGGTCACTTTATTGAACAAATAAAATGTCTCTTAGGCACACTCTGTAAATTTTCAGTCAGGCTTCCTTTTCCATCCAAAGGCAATGAACTGGACCACACATTTCTTTACAGAGAGCAATATAAAATATACAAAGCAATAAAAAAAAATTAAATCTAATATTTTGTTTATATTTCTTATTCAGGTTGAGCAACAAAACCACTCAAAACCACAAAACCCTGGGGACAACCTAGGGTCCAAACCACAAAATGTCATATAAGAGGTTCCCAAGAAACTTAAATGAAGCAATATCCTAGGTTTTCCTTTGTTTGTGTGTTACCTATTAGCCATTTGTAAATCCTATTAGGATTCCTCTGTGGTAATAGAACAAGTGAAAAGAGAATAATGTCTGAAGAAGCATTTCTATCCTAATATCTTTCCAGAAACACTGATAGCAGATCTCTGGATTACTTTCATGCAAACATCTACCAAGCACTATGAAATTTCCTAGTCCAGTTGTAACTACCTGTGTTTGTAAAAAATCTTCCTATTGGTAAAATTAGGCCATGAAACACATGCAATTTTCCATTGCATCTAGATCAGAAAAGGACCCAATTTCACTTGGAGACTTGAAAGGAGAAAAAAAAAGGGCATTTGTTCTTTCTCTAATAGCCTCTCATTAGAGATATCCATCCCTACATTAGAGATACCCATAACTATCCAGAAGATTAGGAGTGACAGCATCTTTGGAACAGAGGATGTGGTGTTTTGTCCAAATAGCACTTTCATAAGCCAAGACTATCCACAATTACCAGACTATATTATCTTAATGTCAGAGCCAAACCGACTGGTAGCCACTCTACTGTCTTCAGCAGACTTTGGAGGAGTTGCAAAATGAACAACTGATCCATTCCAGTCAAACTCTTACACCTGTTCTTTTATTTTCTTTACCTCCCTCGTAATACAAATGGACACCTATAGATGATTAAGCAGAAGTGGAGAAATTGAGCTCTGGAAAACTCTCAGTCCTGCTTTTAAAGCTATGAGATGAAATGTTCCTGTGATAGATGCTGCATGGAGGAGTTCAATGCTCCTGGCTCCATCAATATGTGCATACCTCTCATTTCTGTGACTGCTATCAGCTTCGCTAGAGAACTCCAAATGGAGATCTCTTAAGCAAGACTGATCCTTCAGCAGCCCCTACTTGAAAGCACAACAAATTATGAATCTAACAGAGTGATAATTTTGCTTAAATCTGATTTTATCTCATCAGATATCTTTAAGTGCAAGTAGGTTGATAATGTACGCTCTTCTCTCTTGTGGCAGCAATTTGAGCTGACAGCCCCATCACAGAAGATTTCCTGTCATTGTAACACTTCTTGTTACTATGTAAAGAAGCCAGGAGTGCTAATGAAAACTACTTTTTTTGGTAGCATTTTCAATTATAAGAAGATTTGTGCAGGGTTTTTGGAGATGTTGTGCTGATTCCTTGCCTCCATACTACCTCCCGCATTCGTCTTTTTATTTTGTCTTTCATCTCTTTTCTGATGCCCCACATCCCATCATGCCACACTGCACTCGTTAAATAAACCCCTAAATCTAGCTTTTGTCTAGCACTAATCCTTTTATTTCCTAAATCTTATTTAATCCAAAGGGCTTCCTTTCATCCCTTTAACTGTCAGTTGGATCACTACTGTTTCCTATCAACAGCTCCTGAAAATCCTGTATGGAGTTAAAAAGCTTTCAAGTGTTTCTATGATTCTCATTAGATTCTGCTCTCCCCAACACCTGCTAAAGACCATGTTGCTGCTGCTCGTGCCCTTCTGCCTCCCCTCACCCTAACCCAGCTCACAAGCAATAATCACGTTAGAAAGGGTTTCCCCACTTTTTCTGGAAAAGTCACTGCCTAGTTTCAGCCAGTACATTAGCAAGACTTGGTTAAATATGCATTGTTTAATTCAGGGCAGAAGTTTTTAGGTAGAAGCAATCAGGGAGAAGGTCACAAAGAAAGCTTTCCCTGGTACCACAAGGAAGGGGTTCTCGGTTGGTTTTTCATGCATTAAATTGCTGTGCACATGAAAAGGTGCCGGTGTTTCTGGCTTGTGCTTCTGTTTCTCCCTTTGGTCCCTGAGAGGACATCCCAGCTCTCACACTGCCCATTGGCAGACCATGCATGCCAGCGCTCTGCTCCCAGCCTTCAGCGACCCAGAGCAGTTCCTCTCACTCTGCCCTGTTCTGCAGCTCTCAGAGAGGCTGTACAAATGCCTTAAAAATTTTCTGTTCCTTGCAACCTCCCACAGTGCACGTGACATCAGTATAAGCCAAAGCCCAGAGCCAGTAAGTGTACAAATATCTTTCCCTCCAAAGGGAGGCAGAGCTGCTATTGCTACGCCACAGTGGGAGGGGAACCCTTGTCATGCCACCCACCCTTCCTCCAGACACCCCCCCACCTTCTTTCAAAAGTGCTTGTTGATTTTAGAGTACAGAGGTGACCAGTCACTTTTACACCCTACTGGACAAATAGCCCAGAACATCAGATCTGGCAGTTCAGATTTAATATAAAATGTGTGAGATTTATTTCCATTTTTCCCCGCTCAGGCGGTGGCAGGTGTGACTATAAGCATGTGAATGACACCAGGATCAGTGTACTCACCGAGTCATGAGCACCCTCATTGCTTACTGACAGACACCATGTGCAGAGAAAAAGGCTGTTCAGAGCCACCATTCAGCAGCACAAACATGATCTCTTCAACCCTATTGAGATCAGGCATGGGATTTCATGCTGAATGCTGCCATGTGGACCCACTGTACATAACCAGTTAAACTGGCTAGATGGCTGCTGCAGTCCACAGCTGCTCTGGTTTGCATTCAGAAGCAAGTTGTTATTTGCTTCCTTTTGCACAACACAAGCCTTATCTCTCCACAGACATGCAGTAGCACGTCTGCTACCTTTGCACTACCATACTCATGTCCTAGACAGGGTGGGTCCAAGCAAGTTCAGTCAAACTCCAGAGGCTTTTTTTAATGCCGAAATATTGTCTAAGAAGGCAATAGCAGGATGAATGGGACTGAAATGAGCATGGGAACACAGTAACTGTAAATTTATCCTCACTCGTCTCTCTCATATAATGCTTATTCAAAATCTTCTAATGTTTTTAATTAGATTTTGCTCATTGTGAGTTTTGTATTTTACTCATGTAATAGTACTCTAATGAAGTTAACTAAAAGCTACAAAATTCAGAACTGGGTTTTTTTAAAATCTTTCAAAACCACAAATGTCTTGTACTGATGGTTGAACAACCTGCCTAAGGATCCAGAATCCAACCTTTCCTCCAACTCGGGTATCAAATGCTCCCACCCAGAAGGCCATCCACCACCCTTGCAACCCCTTTCTTCAGTGTGGGTGTGATAACAGGACCCAACCCAGCCAACCCTCCCAGAGGCAATTTTCTAGCATGGTTCTGGAAATGGCAGTGAGCCGGGGGTGACCATAATAACCACTGGGAGAAGACATGAGCTGCATAGATATGAACTGTGCTGTGCCAGTTCCCCTCCATGCTGAGCACAGGGCTGGGTGACCAGGGCCTGGCTGTCTCATTTACTTAGTCCTGACAGATGCAGAAAAGCAGAGCAAGAAGTTTCAGATCTCACCAGTTATTTATGATGCTACCTCATCATCCTCCACCAAAAGGTATGTGATTTCAACTACCAAATAAAACAATTTATCAATTAAAGGGGACGCCTCTCAGAAAAATTAGATTTTTTTCTGTGATATCTGTGAAAGCAAAAGCCAAAGGAAGAAGTAGCCAGTGCAGCCAAAATCTCAAGTTAACACCAGTAGTTTAAAAACAAACTGCTATTTTATAGCCAATGTAAAGGATGTGGGGTGAGTGTAATTAGAGTGCAACAGCTTAAAGCTTAAAACAGTCCTGCTGCCCTCTGAGCCTGACGGAGGAGGTCTGCAGAAATGCTACTGTGAAAGAAGGGCCACAACTGAGCTGGGGGTTATGAAGGCGTGGGTTGCTGCAAGACAGTCTCGGACTAAAAATCAGTAGCACCTGCACATATTTTGCAGCTGACAGAATGTTGGAGAACCATAGACAATGTAAAGGAAATTATTTTAGAATTCATGACTACTTTATCATCTCCAAATTTGCCACTTCAACCTGAAGTGACATGGAAGAACAGAGCTGTGTTAATATTGGGAATAT
This sequence comes from Falcunculus frontatus, assembly GCA_013398115.1. Taxonomy (NCBI): domain Eukaryota; kingdom Metazoa; phylum Chordata; class Aves; order Passeriformes; genus Falcunculus; species Falcunculus frontatus. The sequence goes on along the minus strand of VZRV01006483.1, from coordinate 208,639 downwards.
AGGATAGCTCTTTCTGTCTAATGACACGGCACTTCCAGCAACGAGGGGGACAGCAGTGTAGTCCATCAACTCTTTGAAGCTACCGGGAGACCAGTTTTAAGTCAAGAGACCTGCCATGGTATGTATCTCATAGGCTGCATTCAGCAACATCCATCTCACATGAACACAAAACTTGCCAATGTACCGGCAAAGTTCCTCACACAAAGAAGCAGCGGTCATGTCCCCATACTCAACAAAATGCAAGTGAGAAGAAATGCCAGCGGGAGGAAGTGTAACTGGCAAATGATCATTTGTCACCTGGGTAATTTTAATAGGGGTTGTGGTAATATATTAAAAAACACAGTGGAAGCAAACATTGGACATAAGGCTCAAAATCTGCCTAAAAATAGAATGTGACACATTAGAATGTGTCATGTAATTGCCTAAATGCTTAAGTAAGGTTTCTTTGGCAGGTTTGCTACTTCTTCCATGGTTTTGGTTCGAAAAACACACAGGCAAAAGCAGAACCTAGGCATATTCCACAAACAATGGCAAGTTGGAGAGAAACATCAAAGAAAATCCCCAAGATTCTCATTTTTCATCTGGCTTCACTTTAGAGTTTTTCATATCCTGGGGGCATCCTTCTCCAGGAATTACATGACTTGCCCTTTACCAAAGCAGTGCACAAATAGTAAATATGTTTTATAAGAGAAAGCTGGAAGGGAAGAAAAATAATCGCAGTTGGGTCTTGAATTTCTTTTACATTTTTGGACGAAAAATTCAAAATTATATTCGCAACTCTTTTTTTCTACATGAAGAAAAATATTTCAGAGAGCCAACTTGAAGCTACTCAAGGAGCTACTTAGCAGTGTGCCCTGATAATCTATTCTGAGGGTTTAGGGGCCCATGAGTGCTGCTCAGTTTGAAAGAACTGTCTTTCAAAAACACAGGAGCAGGCAATCCCATTGTGTCCTAAGTCAAGCAAGCAGGGAAGAAGACCAGCTTGGCTGAACAGGAAACTCCACTTGGAAGGAAGAAGAAATTGTATGTTTGCTGGAAGTGAGGTCAGGCTTTACAGGAAGTTCATAGGTGGTCAATGGTTGCAAATCTTTTGGATGTAAGCAATACCTGTTCATTACTGATGGTTGGTTTGGGGTTTTCTTAGCTCCGCATACTCATTTTCAGAAATGTCTAAGCTGCTTCCCATGGGAAAACAAAGGAGCCTGAGAAAAACAGCACCCCGTTAGAGAGAAGGTCCATCTGTCCCAACGCTGTCTCCAAACCAGCCAACCACTTGTCTAAAGGAGACCATGAGCAGCGCAAGTCAACTGCAGGTGGTGATGTTTTGTGGTAAATACAACATTTACTAAAAACAAGCTGGAAAAGCTTTCCATTGTAAATGCAACTTCTCCTGTAGAGTTCATAATTACTGTTGCTGTCATCTTCATCATCAAATTATCATTCAGCCAAGGAACTGTTGAGTAAAGTCATCAACTTGCTGTAGTTATAAAAGAAGAAAAGCAGGAAGGGTCAATAACATCACAGAATTTATTAAAAAAACAGCCTTGTCACGGAGAAAATGAATTCCTTTCCACCACTCACACTGCCAACTAAATGTTTGTGTTTATCTCTTCCCATCCTTTGTGCTATCCTGGATGTGGGGGATGACTGCATCTTTGCTGAGGCATCGAAGCAGCCTGATGGGCAGCTGCAGCATTTTCCAGGAAGTACAGGAGCATTTCAGAGATCCCTGAGAACGGGCTGAATCACAGCACTGTCTGTTTGATCGGCTCTCTCTCCCGAAGCATCTGGATAGAGCCCCAGACAAGAGATGCTCAGAAAAGGAGTTGGCTGCTCGCCCTCCTGCAGATGAAGAATTTGAGCAGCACGGAGAGCACAGGGGGAAGGGAGTGCATTATTTCCAGTGGAGGGAGAGATGCAGCCAAAAAATGCCCAAGATTTGAAGGAGCGTTATCGAAATACAGAATCAAAGCATTTACTTGCAAAGCGCGGGAGGAAAGACCAGGATAAATTGACTGGATTTTGAAAGGTCATCCCCAAATCTAGTGGCTAAATCTAGCCAAATCACGGCATAATTTCTTCTCTTGTGGTATAATAATTCACAAAATTTAGAGTAAGAGAGTCAAGTCCAAACCAGTCCCAGCTCCCTAACAGGGTTATTCACACTGTGCATTCACGGGTCCACAGGGGAGAACCGATGGCATTTTCAGGGTTGCTCTGATGTGCCTGTCAGCCTTTTAAATCCAGTTTGCATAGGCGCAAGCCACACAAGGTAAAAACCAGACATGAACTGTTTCCAGTGCCACATGCCACTGAGTTCTGATGTTATAATAAAATCTGGGGACACAGCAAGCAGGTGTTAGACTGACCAAGGGGTTCCTGCATGAGGGATCAAGCACCAGTTTAGCTGGAAGATGTAGGTAGGGGGTCAGTGTTGTGGGGAGGCTGTAACCCACGTGTTAGCATCCCCTGGAGCATCCTGCTCACTCCCACATCATGCAACTGGTGTGCAGTCACATGAAATTGCAATGGCATTGAGTGTGTGCCAAGGGTGGACACTGCCCTGACTGGCATGGACAGGAATTCCTACACTGCCCTGGTCAGATGCCATGGTTACGAAGGATGTCGTGCTTCACCACAGGTAGAGGAACAGAAATCTCTGCAGTCAGAGGTTTTCCTTTCTCATGGAAGTAGTGGGTTGTAGCAACATGTCTCAGCTCTGAACTAGACCATGTGGAGAGGCAGGATGCCATATTCAGCTGCTCTCCCACCCCCCTCCTCACAAAAGATAGCAAATAGCCTATTGTTCTTTATTTTCTTGAACGTCATTTTGAAAAACCCTTACAATCACTAATTTGGGTGTTTGCCAGAATGAAAGCACCCCTAACATTCAGAAATGGCATTAGAATAATTAGGCACAGGCAAGCCTTTTTGCACAGAAGGTGAAACGAGCTGAAATACTTGCATAGGCATGGCCATTGCATATACCAAAGGTTCTTCTGAGCTCTGAGAAAGCCTGAAACATGCTGCTTCAGTACTAATAAAGTTTTACTCTTTGTAATCACCCACACTTGGAGTGGCCAAAGAGCTGGTCCAGGGCAGCTCATGCCCTTGCGCTCTCTTTCACTCACAGCCTGTTGTGTTTGCTGCCAAACACTGATAATCCCCTTACTGCAAACCACTGAGCCTTTGGGACCACAGGAGTAAAACACTCAAGCACCAGCTTTTTGTGACAACTCCAGTGCTGGGGGAGAGAAGCTCCTGGAACATGAGCTGAATGCAAGCATAGGGTAAAAGAAACTGACCCTTTGAGCTCTACACAGCATGAGATGCAACCCATGTGACCATCCTCACCAAAAGGCAAGAGTGGAATCACGTGGAGTCTCCCAGTGACACAGCCCCAGCTTTAACGGGAGACTCCAGCCACGTTCCATAATACGAACTGCCAAGCCCTGACCAACCCACCATGAGGAGCCAGCATCTGCAGCATCGCTGGCTCTGAGCACCTGTGAGTGATTATACAGACACTACCTACACTCCTTTTTTCTGCTGGGCAAAGCATGGAACGGTGAGCCCAACAGCGGGTGTCTAGGAAGTGGATTATGCAGCAAGTGGGGTGCTGCTATGAAGAATGGAGGGTTTATTCCCCCTCGAACCTGATTTTTGCCTACCAGGCAAGCAGGGCCAGATACAAGGAGCTCAGCTATTCCCCTTTGTTGCTCTCACACACACTAAGTCAGGGATAAATGAGCACAACCCTGCCGGTACCTCAGCCAGCGGCAGGAGCATCAGCACTCCAGGTGCCCTTTCCTCCCCACCGTGCATGTACTGGAGGTAGGAAAGTTGTTCTTGGCAGAAATTCAGTGGGCATCTGTGCCTGCAAAGGTCTTCATTGCAGAGGAGGTGAGAGAGCTCCCAGGAGTCACTCAGGATTCTGGTAAACAGCAAACTTTTGCAACACGAGATTTAGCAGCACCTCAGAGAACTTAAAGCAACTCTATTTCTAAATATTTGCTCCACCGTTTAGTGAAGCTCCTACAGTATTTTCATTCACAGAGAACAAGGCTGAAGTGGATCCAACTCAGGTGGACACATTCCCACACATGTGTCCCAATCCATCTGTGATTTTTGTCAGTGCCACTGCAGTCGCAGACAGCAATGGAATAACTCCTGTCAGGACATTTTATTGACACAGATGTCTTACATATTTTTGTCTCCACTGCAGGAGACAGCAGTGGGTTAGGCTCTGCAATTGCACACCAACTACAGCTGGTTGGCAGAGCAGAGAAAACCCTACCTGTTAGAAAAAGTCAATTTTCAAGTCCTGCAGTCAGCACATGGTGCTTAAGAGGTCTGTGTGAACCTCTGAAATATGGTCCTTTTTCATGAAGGCTTTATTTGAGAATCTTGGAAAGGCAGCACAAAAGAGAGAGATAGTCAAGTTCTGTTACAGAAATCATGAGACCAAAGATCAGATTCCCAAGACAGCAAAATCTAGAAGACAATACCAGGTACATAAGTAAATATATAAAATATTTCACAGTATTTGAGTTTGACACTCTCATAGAATCACCATCTTCTCAGTTTTCTGGTGCCCCTCCTTCCCCTTGCACCAGAACTTGACCCCTCTGGCCACAGGCTGTCCAGGCTCAGTTAGGAGGTACCCCTTCATCCCTCCTCAGGTCTCTTAAGTTGAATGAAAGTCACAGGTGTAGAATTCATGTAAATGGCATTAAAAAATCAAAAGCTGAGCTGAATTCTAGCCAAGTAAACCAAGTCTGTGTGGCTTTGTTTTGGAGAAGACACAGAAAAGAAAATAGAGGCAGGAGGCTTTTCAGAGAAGATTCTTCCAGAAAGTTCATTACGATTTCAGTTTGCAGTTGGGAAGTCACAGCCACAAAAAGGACCTCTATCTCACAATCTCAGCATTTGTTTTCAAAGTAAAATAGACAAATATTTTCCCCCATCAGCATGAATGAATAGCATATGTGTCCTGCAAGAAGAGGGTGTGTTTGAGAAGAACAGTGGTTTTTATCTTCCACACATCTTTTCTCTTTTCCCTGACTAGAAAAACCTTCTTGACAAAGAATCTTCCAAAACTTTTATATTTTAAACTCTGATGCATCCCTCCACTTGCAGGATTTTCAGAGAAAGGCTCCAGCGCTGATACATGTGTACACCTGGTACACTCATAGGCACACATTAACCACCTCTGTGCCTTGACTGCTTTAGACACTGTGCGTGAAACATTTGATGCAGCCTCCATCAATACCATAAAACTTCCTGACTTTCACCACCATGGAAGACTAGGACACTCAAGAGGAAGACTCTACAATTCCTGATCTGAAGCCCAGTGAACCCAACAGACAGCCATGCCCCTCTGTGGGGCAGAGAAGGGATAGGACTTTGAAGCTCTCTGGGGAGGTTATAAAACTCAGTGGGGGAGATGACAAACAACCAGAAGAAGACTTCCTCTCTGTGGAAGAGGAATGCTATGGGTCATCTCTGGCAGTTCCCACGGCAGCAGCACCACAGAGGGAAAAAGGGCAGTCCCTCTGGTAATTAGATCTCAGGCTATTCACACATTCAAGCAAAAACCTTGAATTTCATTTCATACATTGATAAGGCACACCGAAACCTCAGAAACTGATGTCGTGCAAAACTCCAAACAAACAGACTGAAGACACAGTTGCTGCTGAAGATAGACATGTGCTCAGCTTTAAGATTAGACTCATTTTGGGATGTCAGGGCATGTGGGAACAGCAACAACCTACAATGGAGGTGACCGAAGCTTTAAAACAGTATTATTTCTAAAAATATGGGTTTGGGGGTTTTTTCAGAGAAACAATTCTTTTCTTAGCAAAGTGCTTCTTGGTGAGTTTTTACAGGAGCAGCAGGAAAGCCACTGGACCACATCCCACCACCCTCTGGGATGGTGCAGAATGACAAGTAATGTGCCTCAAGGCCCAGGGAAAGGGAAGGCTTCACAGTCTCTTCCCTCTATTGTAACTCACAGCATCAGAGAGCTCCTCACAAACTGCTGCTGATCCTGCACGCTGCAAGAGCTCTTAGTGCAGCTGAGCACTGGTGACTCCTGGATCCCTTCCCAGAAAACTCTTCCTCTAGAAAAACAAGTTCTTCAGATTAAAGAGAAATATTTAGATAAACAGCAGGACCCGAGAGATAAAAAGCTGGCCTGGCCAAGAGGAGACTGGAGGTCCTATTTCAGGTACCAGAGCAGTCAGCCACATTGGCAAGAACAAAGGCTAGCATAGAAAACCAAAACTTCCTTGCTGAGCTTGGATAACTTAAATTTACACAGATTTATAATTTCAATTGAATTTCTGCATGGGTATGTAAGTTTTAAAAGCAGACAGTGAGTGTTCAAACAAGCTAACCTACTCTAAGACAGTCATGTTTTCTTTTCACATATCGCATCAAATTATTTCATTGTCATGAAACTGTAAAGAAAAATATGCTACCGAGAGTCAGTATATGAAGTTTATAAAGAAGACGTAAGAACATCAAAGCAGCAAAATTAAAACATTTCTAAGGTTTTGTTGAATTCAAATCAAATCAACTTCAGCAGCTGGCAGTGGGATGTCTTTTTGCTGCCATGTTAGGATGCAAAGTGAATGTCATTCTCTGCACTCATTTCCTTACAGGGCCAATCCCATAGCAAGATTTTCATACATGTAAGTGCAGCATCCACAAGCCCTTCCATCCAGCTCTAAACCTCAGGATTATTTCCTGCTGTTTTTCAGGCAAACCAACTGCAAATACTGAACAGGCATGTTTGTTCAGGCTGTATTCAATAGCTCACACTTGAGAGAAAATTGGTGCCAATGGAAGCAAGTTGGAAGACCAGTAGACCCATCAGAAGACCCACCACAGCTGCAGCAGGCGAGGAATCCATGAAAGAGTCAAGGAGTAATATTGAGACTAATAATGAAATCAATTTTTCCAAGATTTTCAAAGCATAGAGAAGATGTCTAGACCTGTGACACAATGGAAGAGAAATAATCATAGGACAAGGCCAATGCAAGGAAAAATTATCTTCACTGTGAAATGGCACCTTAGCCCTGATAAACAGATTTTCTTGTATACATATAAGATATATAAAATAGCCATCCCAAGACCTTAACGGAAAAAGTGGTGCCCTTGTTTAATGTATCACTGAAGAAACTTAGCCATCCCGGAATTTTGCAATTAAAAAATAATTATAATGGTTTGGGGGGAAAATAAACCAACCAAAAGCACGGTTTGATTTGTCAGCAACTTCAGCTCAGAAGAAAAAAAACTAAAATACATTCTGGCCAGGAGAACAAACAAATCTCTTAAGGGGAGTTTTTCCTCAGGTTATATATTCATGCATTAAGAATACAGTATCATTACATCAGGGATCCAAAAGCCAAATTTCATTAATTTCACAGGTTTGTGAAGCAGTTGATATCTCTATAACTACTCATTTCTCTTTCTGCCATTATCTTCTGTTGCTCAGTTACTACTCTTTTTCATTACTTGCTGACAAAGTGCTTAAAAAACCCCAAGCCAAACAAATCTCCTAGCCATGAATAAGAGGAAGAATTTTCAGAAGGTATTAACTCCCCCTCTGCCCTCCCCTGCAGAAATATTATGTAAAGAAACCCAGAGCTAGGACTGGTGGGAAGCCTCCAGTCTTGAGTAGCTTTTTGGTGGGGCCCCACCAGAGACATCAGTCTCACAACTCAAGTCAGGGGTAGGGTGGCATCTTCCCTTCCTTATCCCAGAAGTACCCTCTCCAACCCATGGCCAAGCCAGGCAGGATCTACAGTCCACAAGGCCAGCTGGCTGCTCAAAACACCAACCAACCTCAAAAATCCCCTCTGGTGGAGGTCTTCAACCCAGTCAAAGTGTTTTTGCATCCCACCTCTGCCCTGCCCCACCTCTGTCCCGACACGGGTCCCCCTGCAAACCCCCCACTGGTGCCTCCTCTCCCACTCTCCTCATTCAGGGAATCTGAGACGGGGAGGTTTGAGTGTGGAACAATTGTTTATATCTTTGTGCAGGGGAAATCTGGGATTATTTATGGAAATTCAGACGTTGCTAAATAACAGATGCTCTTCTGAGAAGGAAAACTTCTTTTGTTTTGGGGAGAGGGGGGGTTGGGAGGGGACTATTTTTAAGGCAGCTTGGAAAAGAGCTGAATGTTTTCTCCGGAACATAGAGGAACTTCATTAAAATAAAACAAACGTTTCTTGGGGCAAGCATTTCATGCGATACCTAATGTTGCTGACCTTTGTGGCATCTGAGCAAAACATGACAAAAAACAAGGTCTCTTTTTTCATTGCCAAAGAATAAACAAAAATTAACTAAGTCTTCGTAACAGCTTGGTCTGAGCCCTGTAGAGAAAACTTGCTCCCTTTCATGCTATTACTCTGCTAAGCATGGCAGAGGAAAGGGATGTGCACGTAATAAGGAAAGAATTAAAACTACACTGAAATCACAAACTTCACATTAACATCTCAAACAATAAAAATGCAGAGTTCAGCAGAACATGGAAACTACAGCTAATTCCTCCAGCTCAGCGATACCAACTTGTCCCCTGCATGATCAGCACAGCCGTTCTCCAAGTTTGCTCTATAAACACATATTCCACAGCTCTAATTTTGCCTTTCTGTTCATGGTGGAGGTTTCAGACAAATCTCTTCATATTAGACACCACATTTCATCCTGGTATGGTTAAGAAGACTTCATATTTTTGCCAATTTTACTGTAAATATCCTTTTTTGTATGATATTCCTAGAAACTGGCCCCCACTAAAAGATTCTTTGAAGCATGTGCAATTTTCTCATTTTTAATTTCAACTTTTAACTTAAAATGTTGCTTTTTCTTGTAAATACAATATATTAGACCAAATCATTTCCTGCTGGAAAGTATTAATACATTTTCTTCCTGGAATTTAACAGTGCAGCAGCGTGAGTTGCCACTGCAACAAACGACATACCCAGAACAAACATCAGTAATGCAATTAAGCTGAGCTGTGACACATTTTAAAGACATTTTACATGACAAAACTGCAAAATTATCTTCCGCCAAAAGGGTTTCTAGACATACTGGATAACCCTGGAATTAACTGTAAGATTCTCAGGCAGCCAGCACAAGCACCTCAGTGCTCCCATCCCTCCCATTGCTCCAAGGGTACAAATCAGGCAACAGTAGGAACCAAACCATGTCAGGCGCTGGCTTCCCTAAAAATGTTCATCACCAGGGAATGAGATCCAGGACTTGCTGGTGGGATCTGCACAGGATCACACAGCAAAAAGTAAGAATTTAAAGGAATCAGAAATAAAGAAGAAAAGCCCACAGAATCAATGCCCTTTTCATACCTGAAAAGCCCCAACCAATAGGACTGCTATGCAGATCTCCCAACACAACACATCAGCAGCCTCTGCCTAAACCAACCCTGTAGTGGGGTTTAGTTTTGGGGTTTTTTGAACAAATCATGATCCTCATCACACAGTCCATTTAATCTTGTACCACAATCATTGTGTCATTGCCACTCATTCTAGCAGGGCAGGACACAACCCGGGAGAAGAGGCTAAATTACTCAGACTTTGTTGCAGCGACTAAAGAAGAAACACAATAGGGGAGAATTCTGCCCAGCATTGCCATCTGTAAAAGTCACAGGGCTGCTTTTAATACAAAGCATGAATTCAAGAGATTTCCCAGCTACGGGTTTCTCAATGCTTCCACAGAGTGAGTACCACGTAAAGGTATAGGCTTTCATCTGGTAGAGGTGATGGCTTTGCAAGGTAAAGAATTGGGGAAATAGCATGTAGCTACATCTGTCAAAATAAAAAGTGACACACAGAAACAACAGCTTAGACTCTCCCATTCATTCTAAAGAGGCTGAAGCATGAATGCCTCTAAATTTAAACTTTGTCAGAATCCAAAATGTACCAGGGTGTTTCTGTACTTAAGCTAAAAGTTAGCAAGTATTAGGTAAAAAAAGGAAACACACCAAAGCTACTCAAACCACATTGAGATAGTCCAAGAGCTCTTTTCACGAATGATTCACATTAAAGTGGGATAGTAAGTACAGCTCATGGGATTTGCAATTGCTCTGTCTCTTATGTTCATCCCGGTTCACTAGCTTGAGTTGAAAACTCAATACAATGAGGGTTCTTAAAATATCTGTTGGTTATAGGAAGAGAAATGGTACCAGCTCTTGTAGGCATATTGGTTTCTGCTAACATGTACTGTTCCAGTCCCAGAAAATGTTCACTGATTGTAGTAAACATGTCTTGATTACTGAAACAAAAATATTCTTAAATTAAAATACAATAGGTGTATTAAGAAATCTCTCCTAGTAGCAACAAATGAAGAACACCAAATCCTGCCAGCTCTTACATATGCACTTCATTGTAAACTCATCAATAATCCCAAATTAAGCTCATGCAGGAGTGTTGAAAGGATTGGGGCCATCAGAGAGTCATCCTCCTAGCACAGACAGCCTAAGCAGTGCGCTAGCTTCAACCAGGCTACTCGGAGTTGTAGGATGGACCTCAGGCATGAGGTAACTGCAGCACCAGATCCCCATTTGGGGGATACTGGATACTGAAACCCTTACAGCTAACGTATGTCTCCCAAGGGGTGTCCTTGGCACTTCCTCAGCAAGCACGCAAGTCCATGTACAGCTTCAAGATTTCAAATGATCTTGATTCTATTAAGGCAAACTACAGACTCATTTTTTACAGCAGACATGTTTTCCACTGCACAAGTATTGCACACACAGTGCTATCAAACTCGTGAGTAATAGGACCTAACTTTAAAGTAAGTGTTTTCCATGTAAATACACAGTGTTAGAACAAATCACCACTTTTAATACAGATCATCTTAATAAGGAACAAGCTAAAATGTATTGATTTTAATAGCATGATAGTACCTTAAATGCAGAACAATGAATAGTTCCCACCTCTGCAAGCTTACGGTCTAGATGGGAGCAGAGGTGAATAGAAACTAACAAAACTTTACAGCAGAAAGAGGGAATGGTTACATTCATTGAATTCAGAATGAGATATCATATTTAGATTAAGAGGTCTAAAAAAAAATCACTTGGATTAATTAGAAAAATATTTGGATTTAAGATGACATATTATTGCGCTTTTGCTATAACCCTGTTACATATACATTGGCCTGAAAATGGAAATCTCTTAATTGTGCTGATCTTAAAAATAAGCATTAAAAAATTAAGAGGAGACATTTTAAGATGGTTTTGCTTTTAAACTGAGTATGAAGCAATAGCAGACTAGTTTCATATTCCAAATGCATTTCATTTATTTCTTCTCTTCCCTTAAGTCCACTTAAATATTCAAGTATTTTTATGAAGAGCACTGTTTTTATTTAGTACACTGCCATGTGGCTGGTGACATGTGTATCTACTTAGGCCAAGATGACATTTTGTATTGTTATGGGATGAGAAAAACTAAATAGACACCCCTTAGATCTTTGTCCCTTACTGTAAGAGAAAAATCCCATAAGAGCCATCAAAGCACAATGTGGACTTAAAATAGCAAATTAGTAATCAAAACTACCCAACACATTCATCTTCAAAATAATCACTGCATGCACAGCCTGCCTCTCCCTGCAGAGACAGAGGATCGAGGGTTGATGATGACTGAAGGCTTGGGAATATGAATCGAGTGCAAATTTGTCAAGGAAGCTAGCGAGGGTAGGCTGCCCAGTCACAGAGCCAAACTCTTCTTTCTCTGCCCAAGTGCTTGCAAGAGAACATTCCCAAGGAAACTTTACCTATAGAATTAGGATTATGAGAAGGAACATGTGTAGTATTACATAAAAAGGTGGGTTTGCCAGTTAATAAGAACATAACACAGGTTAAATGAATCTTCATCCACAAGAGATCCATCCCATGGGAAATGCCATTACACTTGTTAGCCACATTTTGCAATGCATTCTCCGAACAGGATGAGATTTTCAAGAACATTTATGACTCAGCTGCTCCCACTGTGACACTGGAAAATAACCCGTAGTTCCTCACATACTGACAGTATAGTTCCTGCTAGGAAAAGGGGATTTCAAACATCTTCATGGTTGTGTCAGAGAATAAGAACAGGCAGATATCCAAGGATCCCAAGAGCAGATTTAAAATAAACAATCCCAGTCCACCTTCCATGTGATTGATAGTGAATTTTCCTCTCCTTTTAACCAATGCTGCCACAGAAGTGTTATTATACAAAAATGACAATTGTGCATCCCACTGAAGAATAATATTAGCAGGAAGATGCAACTCCAACCATAGAATAATAGTTTTATTTCCTAGACTAAAGAGCCCAGGTTGGTAAAAAGAGAACCAAAACACAGAATAAATGTAGCAGAGTAGGCAGGGAGAAGCAAAAGGCAGCACACAAATCAGTGATGCAACATGGACCCCATGGTAGAGACTCACTTCAAGCACCATTCAGCCTCTCACTGAGGAACCTTCTCATTACTATACATTCAAGGTAATGGAACAGCTGCAGACAGACAGATGTATTCCTCTTGCGAGGCATGATGGGCAAAGGATGCTTGAAGTGTGAGGAAATGCAGAAAATGGAGGCTGACTCTTTGGGAGAGCTAAGACGGGTGTTTACTTCTTTTTTGGACTGTGGGAGAGCTAAACACATGTCAGGACAAGCAGAGCACTGCTAAGTCACAAGGAGCCTTGTGGCCTTGGAACACGTGCTTGCTGTGGGGAGAAGGTCATTCAGTGATTCTCACAAGCAAGAAGGTCAAAGTGAAGAGCAAGGGGGCAGTAGCAGATTTCAAAGAATAACTTGAAAGCAACATTAAACAACGTTAAACAGTGCTGCAATAACAATCAACCCACCCATTTTACAGACAAATAAGCACCCTTCACACAAATTTGCCAGACACAAGTATCTTCTCTGTGTCTCCCAGGCCTACCTACATACGTCTAAGTCAGCTAAATCAGCTTTAGGCTTCACTTTACATCACATCTCAAAACCAATATGTGCCTGTTCTGAAGAAAAAATAAACTCCTCAAGGAGCCACCTACCCTGTGACCCCTCCTGGTTTTCTAAGGCTCCAAATTTACTTTCTATCTTAAGAAAACCTAGTAGATGCATAAACTCATTCCCCCCTTTAGCCCAAGGACTCCCTCTCTAATCACAAACATCTGGTTTTAAAGCATTTCGGCTGCTACTTTATACTAAACTTAACAGGTTTGGTAAAGCCAGAAGTGCTGTTAAAACCACTCTTACCAGCTTGCTTGAATTTCTGTTTAGAGCCTTTAACTTTGGTTTTGCTCTTAAGTTAGCTGTTAGTTTCATACGCTTTTGTCTAGAAACCACTCTTCCTCAACCCTAAAGTTCACTCTGCTTCTACCTGCTTCCGTAACCCCCAGCTGAGAACATCACTAACCCTTTCCCACTAGCATCCAGGTTTTAGGACCTTGACACGAAACTAATCCACCCTGCAAGCACCTCCAGCTTGGGCGTGACTCAGCTAATCAACAGTGTGTTTTACACCTTTCCAGCCCATGGAGACAAAGAGAGAGTGTCCCCACCTAAATCCAGCCAAGTCCTTGCCAAACCTGCTATAAGGCAGTGTGTTGAAAGAGCATGTTGGACCTTTCTCCACTGTGGAGCCCAACAGCCCAAGTCACCACTGGAATTCCATCTGATGGCATTAGGTACTTCCTGGCATGTCCCTCCAGATGTGCCTGCTCCATATGAAGACTGTTTTAGCCCCATGAAAGTAAAACTGCTGACTCTAGTAGAGAAGGAGTTGTGGTCTTTTTTACCATGGAAAAAAGAACCTTAGAAAGTCTTGGTAGATATATCACTCTAAATGAAACTGAAAGGGGATCAAAGGATTTACTGAATGAATCTGTCATGAGATGTACAGAAGAGAGCACAACAGGAAGCAAATAATTCACAGAAGTGCTGCCCTTGACACAGAAATCCCTCAGGAGTGAAAAAAATTCTTATAGGGCCAGAAGAGAAATAATGTGTATTAGTGCATGGGTGGCAAACAGAAAGATGGAATGGATCATTTTTCCACTAGCCAGCTTTGTGAAATTGGTCTACCACTATCTGGCAACCCACTATCGGGTCTGGCTGATTGCTACAGCCAAGGTTCCTCCAGAGTTTATAGTGAGGCTGCTGTAAACAAATGCTTTTCCACTAAAACCCATACAAACAAGCCATCCACTAACAGTCTCTCACTCACAAAAACCATACACTGTGAAATAGCACGTGAGCTCTGAAAAGTTACTCATATTCGGAAGCATGCAGTGTTGTTCTGTCTATCCCCTTTCAACTTAATTTTGTGGCCTGAAATCAGTTTCACCTGTGCCAGGGTGAGTTAGAGCTGACTCAAGCCCAGAGACTTTCGCTTGCAAACATGACAATGGCAATTCTCACCACAGGGAGAAAACATCTACAGCCATTGGAAATCTAACACAGCAAGAGCAGAGCATTTTAAGATATTAAAATCTGATCTTGCTGCTTTGTAGGAATAGTACTACAGTTATGTAGCTGTTCTACATCATTTATTGATTCTGTTAATAAACGTAGATTTGCAGCCACATCCCCATCAGAAAGCAGCTATATAAACAATTATGCCTATGACTTAAAATAAAGAAGATAAATACAGCACTGTTTCTCTAAATGCATATCTAATTGAGACAGAACAGAAAGAGAAAATTCCTTTGTATGTTAAGGTCAAAGCAAGATTATGCTGGTTTTTGCAATATCCTCATATCTAGAGAAGGAACAATTTTTTTTCCTGTTGATACTAATTATTGAGCTAGTCAGAAATCTCTCACTAAAAGGCAAATATTAGAGGTTTCTTCAGTCAGCTCTCTTGTTTAACACATCAATCAGCAATCAAAGTTTTGGGAGCCCTCAAACACTGCTTGCAGAGAACCAGGAATGGTATTCCCCGGGTCTTTCTTCAAATGATCAAATAGGCAAGAACAATGTCCCAGTCTGTAACTAAACCACAAGCACTGCATGTCATGTGCAGATCAGTCAGAAGATGCCACACAACTCTTACGTGCTTCAGCACCAAAATGCATTTTGTACTCAGCTCATATCGTGTTTGTCAAGATCATACTCTGTCTGTGAACTCCAACTTTTAAGCTAGAATTGGAGGCATATTTAACTAAACCAGCAGTCTTCTTAAGATACCCATTTAACTCCAGGAACAGAAACATCAGGACAGTAACAGAGGGCTATATTAAGAGCTAGTAATGATTTCTAGGACAGGAGAACCACAACGACTGAGAAAACAGTCCCAAAAGGGACCTCAGGAGATAATCAGGTTCACCTTCTGTCCCCAAGACCCTTTCACTGTCATTCCTTACTGATGTTTGTCTTTGAGACATTCTTGCTCCAGATTTTAGCCTAGTGCTCCCTAGTCAATTAACTCTAGTACTTCACTGTCCTTTCTGCTAGAAGCTTTTTCTAGTATCTGCCGTGCACCTTTTTGCTGCAGTTTTAAAACCTTTGAAGATCACCCTCATTCACCAGAGACCTGGAGAAAGCGTTACTCCTTTTTCTTTCGCACTAGTCACTTAAACACTTGGAAACTGTAATCCCAGCTCCTCTCAGTCTCCATTTCCTTAAGCTAAGTAACTCCAGTGTTTGAACTTTCTTTTTGGTTCCTATATTATAGTATTTATTTTAGTTCAGCCATTTTTAAATTTTGTTTCTATTTTTCTGAACCCCTGTCATTTTTGTTTAGCTGAAATGCCCCAAGCCAAACACTGTACTCCAGCTGAATCCTAACCATTTTGGAACAGAGCAGGAACTTTCTTCACACATCTTGCAGGCAAAAACTAGTTTAAAAATCAAAGTATATCTTTTTTTTAAAAAAAAACATGGCAATCACAACTTTCTATTCAAATAGTGACACAAAACAATCCTTAGATATTTTTCATCAAGAACTGTTGTTCTTTTCCTGTTCGTGTAGCTCTTGCTTAACTATACTACCCCAGATTTATAACAGCAAATACTACTCTACTGAACTTGAAATTGATTAATTCAATCCCATTTCCTCAGGGCATTTCTCTGAACCCATTCTCCAAGCATCTCCTTGGTTAACCCAATCACTCCTTTGCTTTCCTTTTCCCAATCAGAACTACAGTTCTACAGACTTACTCATTCAAAAGTAATGGCAGAGATCTCTCAGCCATAAATCACAGTTATTACAGAGTTTTCGACTACAATAAGGAAAAATTTAAGCAAAACACAAATGAAGAAAAATGAATGACAAGGAAGATAAGAAGCTTATGGGTAGCTGGCCTGTTTGACCAACCCACACTCCTGAAAAACATCTGATAACATGGATTATGGCATGCTAGGTAGGAAAAGAAGATATTAAATGCTCAATAATAAGTGCCATTGACAGAGACAACAGAGGTGGAAAATCTATCCATCTTCAGGAAGAATAAGAAAAGAAAAATCCTATCTCTAGATTACAACGAAGAAAAGCACTTTTTTTTCCTAAATGTCTTGCATATTCTAATCATGAAGCAGTGAAAATCAGAAAATTTGAACCCATAATCTGTTGTCAGTACAACCACTCAAGCATGGAAGAAAACGTGGCAGCTGATATAGATGAAGATATTAATGATTTTATCTGAGAGACAAGTGACCTAGTGCAGAGCTGCACATGGGAAAACAGCAGAATTAAATTAACCAGTTGAATTACCTGGACCATGTCAAAGACAGATTTGAAAGCCATAAGAGGACCTTTTTGGTTTTTTAATCCTAGTTCAGCTACCATCCGAGCTGTTGCTCTCAGCCATGTCAGAAAAATTTGAGACACTTACTGTGCAAAAGCCTGCAATCCCGTGACTCTGAATAGGGTCTTTCTCAAACATGGTCACTTGACAGGAGGTATCTGTACAGGATGGGGAATGCCCAAAGCTAAAAGCAAAAGTCAGGCCCTGTCAGCAGTTTTAAACTAGACTAATGACACATGAGCTCACTTTTTGATTCCTCCTTGTCTGGATTCAAGGTCCTCTTGACACTCTTCCCAGTGATGGGGATTTAAGACGTCTTTGCCTATGGTATCAGTGCTTATACTCTGGCCTCTCTCTAAATGTCAAAGTTAACATTTCTCTCTCCTCCATCTGTTTAAACGTTAAGAATTGTAAAACTTTCTGATTACTACTGCCTTTCCAAGTTTGGTTGAAATAGGCTAATGGGTTCCAAGAGGGTAGGAATGTTAAAGGAATGCGCAAGAGGACACACAGATCTCCTGACTACACAGATAACAATTCCTCAGGGCTGATGAGTGCTTTCTGACTTGTGTCAAACTCAACTTCATTGATACCAGCAGGAAGTTTGCTGAAGGATGTCATCTCCCAGGCTCCACAAACAGTGTCTGCCTACTCACTCTTTGTTTTGTTTATCATATAAGATTTGCACAGAACTAGATTGTTGTTAGGCCTCAGTTTAATAAGTGTATATCTTCATATGTACTATTATTATAGGAATATTCAATGTTGTGAACCTCTCCAAGTCCCCTCCTAAGACCAGAATTCACTTGTCTATTTGTGGTTTCTGCACTGGGGCAAGATTATTCTGCTTTGAGATTCTGTGGTTATTTTGCCATTTCATTGTATTTGCCATCTAATTCAAAACAAGACGTACTAAGTCTACTTTTTTGGCAAATACCAGACAGAAAACCTTGTCTAGAAGAAAAGAGAAATAATAATTTTTAAAATTAAAAGCCACTGAACTACAGATCTACATCCACAGTTTTAAAATAGACTTTGAAGCCAACACAGACATTAAAGACAGGGAAGAAAGAGGAAAATTCGGGATATAAAGTAAGGTGGGTTTACGAGGATTTGAACTTTTCAGAATAATAGGTTTTCAGACAAGACAAATGAACCAGTTTTCCTATATCTGGACTTCATTAAAGTTCTTTCTACAGTGTCATATGGGAAAAGACTATGATGTAGAAAATGGGAATTGAATTCAACAATTGTAAGATGGTAACAAAGTAACTACAGGGAAGGATGTGCTGACAGCAAAACAATTGGCCTGAGGGGAGAGGTTTCCTTGGAGTTCTTCAAGAAACTGTATATTTTTGCTCATGCCCCTGACTTAAAAATCATAATCAGAATCAAGAGAACAGAGTGCCATACAGTGGGTTACCTAAAAACTGGCTTGTGCACCACCTGCAATGTACACGTAGGTGATGTGTGTCCTGGTGTGCTACTGGAAGCTGCCACTGGCAGAAAGGGCAGGTCCACTGGATACTCACCCCTTTTTTGGGGTTGGGTGGACAGGGCACAGGGAAGGAATTTCTTAGTTTTTCTCTGTCTGGACATTGAGAAGAACCAGATGACTTTGAGGCACGGAGCTCTGGAAATCAGTCAGCTTTCAGCAGTGCCAAGCATAATGTCAGGGAGCTAGAAATCTCTAAGATTTTTTTGTCATAGTCTGGGATTTCACTAGTTTGATGAGGAGCAGAAAAAACAATGAGTCAATCAGTAACAGGAAGAGCAAGAACCGCACCTATGATGTCACTGTAAAAGAAAAATGTGGTCCTGATATATATGGAGACAAAATTATTTTCCTACTCCTCAGGAATACAGATTTCATTATAAAGCACTTCAAAGAAACCACCTCCGTAATATCATACAGACCCAGTCATGCATGAAAACACAAACTGGAACAGGTATGCATTCCTAAAATGGATGAAGCTAAACCAATTTGACTTATACATGCTACAAAAAGGAGGTTGAAAGCAGATATAATGCTATCTGTAAGAAACAGCAGGGAACACCAAATGCAGATCTTGATAAAAGGTACTTACACTGCCAGACAAGATTAGCATAACAGCAAAAGGTATAAATCATCATCTTAGCTGTAAATTAGAAGTATTTTTCTAAAACAGAGAAACAGTACCTTGACCATAATCCCAAACTTGTTAATAATTGATTACAAGAGGCAATGGACATGGAAAGTCTATTCTAGTCCAGTACTTTTCTATTCCTCCTAATAAATAGGCGTCCTCACCACTGAGAATATAAGTAAACCCAGCATGTTATAAAGCTGGCAAATTAGATGGGGTAAGCTGCCAAACTGAGGCCTACCTCAGGCCAAATTAATAGGTACAGAATTGATTTTTTCTTATGTGGTACAGTATGTATAAGAGAGACATGTAATCTATAAAGTTGTTTTTCTGCATTTCATGCCAAGAATTTTTCTTAAGACCTGCAGGCTTGACTATATAATCACTAATCTTTCAAAGTGACTAACTTCAGCCAGAATTACATACATACTAGGTCAGCCACCTGAATTATTTTTTTAAAAAATCCACAAGACATTAATTCAACATGATCAAGACATTCTCTGTGAAGCCCCAGTGCTAGTCTCTGCTGGGAGGAATTTTCCACTTTTTTATTTCAGTTTGAATAAATAAATTTGAAATACATTCTATAATGCCCACATGGTAAGAAATAACAATTTACAAAAAGAAAAATCATGAAGCAATTGAATTCCACAGCACTTTAGATGAAGCCACATGAGTTCAGGCTGTATTCTGGACTAAAATTTGTGTTAAAGGACAATTGTACCCAGAAGTTGCAATGTGGAAAAAGTTAAGTGTTTTGTAATAGGGGGTTATTCCCAGAAACAATTCCGCTACTCTGGTGATCTACTAATTTAAACAGCTTCACTCCTCTTTAGGCAGTCTCTATCTGCTTATTTATAGATCATTCATTTATTGATACTATTTTCCACCGACTGAAGGACATCTTCCCTATAGAATCAGAGGGGTGTGCAATGCAAGAATAGGATAGACTGAAGATGGCAAAATGTATGTTTTCCAAGAGTAAAAGTTCATTTGTTGCAAATGTTTTTCTATCCAACAAAGGCCAGAAGGAATTACTATCAAGCTCCTTAGGAGACTCCACTCCTACAAATAAACACATGGGTTGAAAATGTACCCGTATAGCAGGGTCCATTTGAGAACTTTAAAAGTGCTATCATGTTATGTGCACACGCTGGCATCCAGCAGAGATGACAATTAGTGGAGGGCAATGCACCTTGTTGCTTTTGTGGTGTTTGTAGAGCACATGGCAACACACCCCACTGCGTGCATGGCACTTCTGACAGCAAAGTCTGGAGAAGGGAAAACAGCTACTCCCACAGAAGGAAAGATTGTAAACAACGTGGAAAGTTTGGCTATGAGTAGAGAGGAACCAACTATTGCAGGCTTTCAAGAAAGATGGAGAGGATCTGTAATGACAGGACGAGGGGAAATGGTTTTAAACCAGAAGAAGGTAGATTTACATTCAATGTAAGGAAGAAATTCCTTATTATGAGATTGTTGAGACCCTGGAACTGGTAGCTCAGAGAAGTTGTGGATGCCCCACCCCCGGAAGCGTTCAAGGAGCAACCTTGAACAACCTGATCGAATGAAAGGTGTTCATACACACAGCAAGGAGTTTGGACTGAATGATCTTTAAAGGGCCCTTCCAACACCAGCATTCTGTGATTCTATGTTTCTGTAGGTGTTCAACCAAAACATTCAGGTTTCAAAATGAAGAAGCTGCATACCCTTACAGAGATTATATCAGAAAATTGAATTTTTTCTTACTGTAAAGGATGCTTAATGATTCTAAAAGCCTGGAGAGTTAAAACAGAAAGTGAATTTTACTGTAAGCTGTTTTCATGTCTTTGTTTGTACAGTTTGGGGGGAGGGGGAGATTCTAGCTTTCTTCTAAATTTAAATGCAAAAAAAGTTTCAGCAGAATCCCACTAGTTTAACTGCTGCTTCAGTCTGTAAAACTTTCCTATCGAATAAAGAGTTCTAACTTTGTCATATAAGAAAGGATGCCACCGCAATCCCTGTGATACACTCCATCAGCAAAGATCTCGTACTCTCCACAGAGCTCACACATCCTATTAACCCTGTAACTTCAGGAGGCAGGTGAGAATGTTTCTGTAGAAAGAATTCCTTTGTGAGGTCTCTGCCAAGAAATCCTGAGAAAAGTCAATGTAAAGTTTTTTACCTTTACTTTTACCCATGAGGGTTTTTGTTTTCAAATAAAACACAGTGCATGCAAAAGTACCACGTTTGAATTAGATACAGATAAATCACCCCTATTTTGAGCAGGGATCACAATCTACTGGCTTAGAGACAGTTACTGACATCTAATCAAAGTGACCCAGACCTGTGCTCAAAACTACTTCGGATTCACCTCAGATCAAAGATTTTCAGATACATTTTCCCAGCTAAGGCTTAAACAAAGGACTCCATGGTCAAAAGTCACAACTTCTGTCCCCTTCAAAGCTTTGTATGTATCATTGTATGATTGAGCCCAGCTTTTAACATTTTTACACCTTGGTCAGCTCAGATGGAAAAGTAGGTAGGAAAACACTTCACTTGAAACCAGATGCTCCAGCTAAGCCAAATTCCATAGAAAAATAAGGGAACATAACGCTTTCCTTAAAACAATCACCACAGTCAATAAAATGTGCTGTGGGGGAATGCAAATATAGCTCTCACAGAATATAAATAATAGATTATGATTTGTCAAACAAAAAGAAACAACACAAACAGGACACATGTGAAAATATTAGGTTCCACAAAACAAAGTTAGCCTTTAAGCCTGGATTTTGCAAATGTGCATATATATCTCTCTCTATATATCTTTACTCACATGAGGTACTTGGAGTTCAATGGGATTAGTTGTATGCATAAATAAAAGAAAGTCTTGATGTATATATTTCCATGAAGTGTGAAAGTGAGTGTTTTCCATGCCTTGTAAATTGAATATCAGATTTATTCTATCTTTCCAAACTGACAGATTCACCAAGCAATAAAGGACAAATAGCTGGAAAATAAATTGCATTTTACCTATTCTGTAATGTTCAGAGCCCAAGCTGATATATCAAACACAGTGCAAATGTTCCTGTGCACATCATTCTTTCTCACTGGTTTAAAGCACTCAGATTACTTTTTTTCCCTGTTTATTTCATCTCCACATAGGCTTGTGCATCCTTGGCACAGAGGTCATTTTCACACGTGTCAAAGAAGTCTCTGAGGTACCAAATAAACAGACTCTTCTTAGTGAAGTCTATATTTTATCCAGGTCCATGGAAAAAGCAAAGCCAAATAAAGATTATGTTTTAAGGGAGTCCACAAGTCTGGGAAAATTCTTTGGTTAAATTTTTTTTTTTCCAAAAAGATGGCAAATCAAGGCAAGATGCTACTTTTTCATCATCACAGTGTATGGAAATGATGAAACAAGAAAGAGTAACTGGTTTTAATTTTCCAGAGGGGTATTTTTTTCTATTTCTTTAGTAAGTCCCTGCAGGAAACAACCCAGTGAACATTAGAAATTGCAAGTTCATTCTGCAAGACTTAAATATCCCCTCAATTCTTGCATTTTTCAGCTAATATTTCAGCACTGGCCTCATTTCCAGTCTTTACTTCTGTTAAAGCCTAAAGAGAAGAAAAACAAAAAGTTCATGGGATGTATTCACAAGCAACACACACAGAATTCCAATCTTCAGTGCTGCTCCAGCAAGGCTGCTCATCAATACAACAAAAATAGGAAAATTATATTAAGGTCCACCCACACCCCATCTAATAGCAATGGTGAATGAAGACTAAAAAGTGGAAAAATGTGATTTGCTTTACACACAAAGAAATTCAGCCGTGTCCTTTGAATAGTGTGATTTCTGTGTCATCCACAGATCTTCCTATTACCAGTCCTGGAAAGGAAAGTCACTACATTTTAATGTTGGGGGACTTCCTTTGCACAGTAGCCCATGTAAATTGGTAAAAATTATTCTAAATTATATAATTAGGGGAGCACAGAAATAAATACAATGTGCTGGGAAAACTCCATGCAGCTTTTGTAGATGGAAGTCACATCACTATGTTGATGCAGCTCCTGGAAGGATTTGACAAGTGTGGACCAGAGGAGATCAAATGGATCTGGTAATTTTGGATTTCCAGGAAGTGTCTCACCAAAGGCGGAATGGCAAATGAAGTTCAGTGTAAATAAAAGTGTATGCACCAAACAAATCCTAACTTAAACTTCACTATTGCCTCTTAGAGACAGGATTTTAGGATCACACTAGGTAATTCCATTTACCTGACTGCCCCATAGCAATCAAAAAAGCAAATCAAATGCCAGAATTTCTCAGGTAAGGAGAAGACATCAAAACAATTGCATTAGTCTATGTGCACCTACCTGCTGAATACTGAATACTGTTTTCATCCCACCATCACAAAATGGATATAAAATGGCTAGAAAAGGCCCACAAAAAGACAAGAAGAATGACAAAATTCATGAAGAAACTTCCGGAAAAAAATTGATTTAAAAGACTACGACTCTTCATCTCGTGAGTGAGAAGGAGGATATGAGCAAAGACTTCATTATACCAAATGATACAAGATATAAAGGCGTCAAAAGAAGTTGCCAGGTGGTAATGTCAAAGTAAATAAAGGAAGGCTATATTTTAAAGCACTGTATGCTTAAAATGGGGAATCATAGTCAGACAACATCGTGGATGTCAAAGTCCACATTGTTAAAAGACATGATTAGGCCAATTCATAGAAGAAAAGTTCTTTCATGAGCTGTCAGATGTCCAGACACACATTGCTAACTCAGGAAACCACTGAACTACATCTCACTGAAGCTTGAAGAGTGCAGCAGCTGTGGGAAGTGTCACCACCAGCTGTCCTGTGGGAGCAGGAGTCAGGCCATTGAGCTGTGTGTACGTGAGGCATGGCCGTGCCACTCCTGCTCTTGGGGAGACTCCCATGGGTCTGCTTCAACAGTTGATCCATAAAAGTCGGATTGCGTCATTCCTCCATACATGACATAAGGGAATGAGGAGGTTTGGGACCCTGTTCTGTCACCAGCCAGTCTGGAATTTGTAATGCAAACATCTTCTTCAGAGGGAACAGCATGGCTTTTTTGCTGCCTTTGGTAGGGCACAGCTCTCCCACCTTTGACTGTTTGTTTTATTGTTCCGTGCATCTTTCCACAGACTCTTTTCCATGAGACTGTGCTGACAGAAACAAAAATGCATTAATTTTACTGACGCTTCCCAAGGGAAAGCATGTCCTAAACATCATCATTTTTAGCAGCTTTCTATGTGAAGGGGTGATAAGATGGCTCCCCAGAGAACGTGTGCGTGTGTCCCCTCAGTAGCTGTTTTCCCTCCCGCTGAGCACAACTTGTTGGAATTGCACACACAAACCCAAGGACTTTTTTCACTCCACCCACGCGCTGCCAGGAGGTTTTTCAGACTTTCAACATGCTGTTTCCAGGGTGACCATTGATCTCAGATTTCAAACATTGCCAGAGCTGCATATCCTCTTGCTATTCTCTCCTCCCTTTGGGAAAAGACATCTGTGAGCCCAATTTTGCTATAAGGAGACTCCACACTGCAGATACCAGTGGGGCTCTAACAAGCCCATTACTTAATGCCTGCAGTTTCTCTCGGTCTTGTATCTCATACAGTATGTACGCACCAAGGAACTATAAAACACTACCAACCCAGTGAGCCTTGGGGTAACTGAGTCCCCAATGTTTAGTTTCTTCTCATCCTCAAAAAACCTTACAAGTAAGGGGTTAGGTCTCATTCAGGGTATCTGGGTTTTGTGGGGAGGGTTCTTCTGGTGTAAGAAGCTGCATAGTGGTTTCAGCCCTTTTTTGGCTGCTTCCCACACTATTACTGTTCAGGAAAGTCAAAGAGACTGCAAGGAAGAGCCTGCAAGGGAAAACCTAGATTCATTGCTATGCACTTGAAAGACAGGAGACAGAGACCCAACAAATTTTGCTGGGACTTCAGAGGAGAGAAAGGAAGCAAGCAGGACAAATGGACACAATCAAACCACATGCAGTGAAGTCTGCACGTGTCCCACTGTCCCTCCAAATGGGGAGACTGCAGCCCAGGCACAGTATTTCCAGGAAGAGCAAGCCCACGGTGAGTCGGTGCTTCAACCTCCTGCCGAGCATCCCAGAGACTGTACAGCCTCCAGCTCCTGCTCCCCACCGAGAACGGGGCAGGATCAGCCGTTTGAGCAATCTGTGTCAGGGAAACAGGGACAAAATCAAGGCCCAAATGGAGTCTTTTTATGAGGTCAGTAAACACAAATCCCCAGTAGCTCATATAACCCTAAATATCAGCGTCCTCAAAAGGTCTACCTAACTACTTAGTTAAGGACACAAACTCAAGAAGTCCTGCTAATGCAAAATACTGTGCTGAATCCCGTCCTACAGACTCTGGAGAGAAGAGACAAAAAGCAGCCTTCTTTATGATTCCCTTTTGAACTCGCTGCATTATTTCTGGCCTGTACATTAAAACAGATGTCTCATTGATTTCCCAGTCACAAAGAAATCATTCTTTTCTTGTCTTGTGACGGATGTTTCTTCAGATGAACAGCTTCAACTTCAAACAGGATCTTTACCTCATGGAATAACTTTTCCCAAACTGATTTTAAAATATCTATTAGCAAACTAAACCCAGCCTCATTGTATTTCTTATGAAAATGGTGAGCAGAAATGTTCTTTTCAAAATTGTACAAAATGTCACTGCAGCTTGGCATTTTTGTCTCTTAAAGCACTCATCACAATGGAACATAACAGGTGCCTAATTAAGGAGCATTTACTTACCCTTATTTTAAATCTCATTATCAACCCTGGAAGAGCAAGCCCCAGACACATCTATGTTTTGCTTCAATCGCCTCTTCTCCATAAATGAGGGGAAGTTAAATGCCCTTTAAACTTTCTCAAACTACTTTCATAGAGTTTGCTCATTCTGTAATCCCTGGAAAAACGTTAGACGAAAGGGAGGGAAAGCACAGAAGTATATAAACAACATTTTCTACTTTCTACTAAAATGCCCTGTGCTGAGGTAAAGGAAAACTGGGGAAATTACTTTGTGATTTACTGGAATTCAGGAAGGGAAATATTTTATATACCATTTGGGGTTTTGGTTTAGAGAGGGGCACAATAATAAAAAGACTAGCTTGGCCTTTTCCACTTAGTCCTTGGCCACACAAATCCTTTGTCTCACTTGAACTCACTATAAAAGGGGAATAAACCTCTCCCATGAGCTACTTAATTAAACAGAGTCTGGTGGTGTGGAAACACTTGATTACAATTTTAACATGGCTCTTGATTTAGCCAGGAGATTAATATTGCCAGCAGATCTTTTTTCTCAAGAGATTTTATCAACAATAAAGAAAAGAGAAGGTAATACATCTTACAATGAACGTAACATGGACAGCTACCTGCACCAATTAATTTCATAGGCTGCTTCCACCTGACCAGAGCACACCTGAGCATCTGCTTCTTAAGAATATGGTTGCAATAACTGTTTGCCTGTCAGGCAGTACTTTAAAGGCATCATACAAACGACCAAAAATACACTCACAAAGTCATTACTTTAAATCAGCAACAAGCTTGTAAACAACTTTCTCATTGTAAATTTAATTTAGTAGAAGATCCAGGTTTATGATTAAAGAAAAAGGCAAATATGAGCATTGGAAATGCCAAAACTTTTTTGGAAACTCCAAAATGCACTCTCTTATGAATTGCTCATCTTCATCACAGCTATATCCAATGCCTAGTTCTGTTTTTCAGGTAACACTGTGTAATATAAAATAAAGAGTGGTCTTGGAGACTGGGACTTCAGATGGTGAACTCTGAAGTTCCTGCTCATCTGTCTGGTGACCATTCTGTTAACATACCTGTGTATGGAGACCTGCAAAACAGGGACATTACCAAACAGAACAAAAGCATAATTCAAAGGTCAGAACCACAAGTTTTTCTGCCCTGGAAATTTGAAACATCAGAACACATCTCAAAAATTTTCCTAGTGAAAAAAATTAATCACCTCAAGCATTTTTTAAAACTTACAATTTGTTGCAAAAATTCATTTCAAACAGAAACAGTTTTTAAAAAGTAAATGTCAATCACATAAAGAAAAGAGATATTTTGTGCCGTGACAAATCCTTTAGCAGCAAGGGCAGCACATACCTTCCTTCTGTTTTGCTCTGTCTTTTCAAAAGCCTTCATGGGTTCTGGTGAGGTAACATAGCACTGTGCCTGCTCCCTATATAGAATCATAAAATATTCTGAGCTGGAAGGAACCCGCAAGGATCATGAAGTCAGAGTATGGCACTCCAGCTCACATGTGGATGTAACTGAGGGATACCTGCAGCCACAGATCGTGATAACAGGGCCGCAGATAGGTATGGCATGTAACACACACAAATGTCCATGACTGCTTAGGTACAGAGGCGTGCATGAAAATACCAGAAGACCTGGAGTTTCAGCAACACAGGCTACGTTATCCTTCAATCAACCCCAGCAAACCACCTATTTTAGGCACTGCAGGAGCATGAGTTATGCTCACATACAAAAACAAACACGTGGGGTGACATCCTCTCCACATGAAAAGAGGAGTCTGTAATCTCTGTGGGTGTCAATTTAGCATAATCCCCACAGAAAGGTTTAGCTTGCTTTAAAATACGCAGATGTTGTATTTAAGAAGGGCCCATTCATTTCAGGCCCAAAATACATAAACATGCCTTGAGTAATAAAGCAAAAAATGTACTTTTTGCTGATGTGTTGTGGTTTAGGATTTCTGAGGAGGTGAAGTATGGAGCTCAGTTGTTGTTTTCATTTTCTGAGGGGGTTTTATTATTATTAAGTTTTAATTTAGTTTGGCTCAATCTTTATTTTGCAGGTATGTAAATACAGGGAATCCAGTGCCAATAGCTAGAGCAATAATTCTGGTCAAAATGAAACACAGAGCTTTAGGCTATAAATGTAAGACAAAAATCAAAGGATTTAAATGAAATCTGACATGGCAACTCATTAAATTCAAGAGTATCCATGATATTTTATTAAACATCAGTTAAGTGCATCTTTAAACAAGATGAATGCAAGTTCAGGAAATGAAACAGGCATTGCCTAAATATTTAGCATGCTAGAGACAAAGGAAATGCACCATTGTGTCAGAGGAATCATCCCAGCTAGTCCACAACCTTGTCTTCAAGACTTGTCATTTCAGCATCTTCAGAGGCATTTTATTTCCTTTCTAGAACAAACTCTAAAACTGGTCTTAAGATTGGGTGGCTAAACTGAGAACAGTATTTCTGATGAGGCCACAGCACTGTGAAGATATCAGAGCACTTAATTGTTTGACATCCTATTTCTTAGGCATTTGACAAATAAGTTTGATTCTGAGAAGGGGGGGTCTATATGCTGAATGCAAAGCTTTCACACCACCCAAATACCGATTTTCAGGACATAAAAAGTGCCGTACTGGGTCAGAGTCAAACTCTGGGTGCAGTTCAGTTTCCAACCATGTCGAGATGATTCGGTGGGAGACACATGAGAGCTATAGCAAGTAACTGAGATGATCTTCTCTCCTCCCATTCTGGACATCTCCCTGATGTCTGCTGGTTGGCTTTTGTTTAAGATCTTTTTCTGTGGTGATAGGGTAATTCAGAGTTCCAGATGTTTCTTCCAAAAGCATGTTACTTTCTAGCTTTCTTTGAATTTTATCAGTTGTTCACTCAATTAAGTTAAGTCCATCTGACTTTCTCCTCAGTCACACTCATTGAAATAATTTTGTGTTATTCCATGATGGTTTTTTGTCTCTTATTGCATATCATTAGCAAATAAAGCAACTTCTATCACAAGATAAGAATTCAACTCCCTTTTTGGAAATATTTTGCTATACTATTCTTGGAGTTTGCCAAGGCAGGAAGGGGTATTTCTCAAAACACTTTGTTTCTCACACCATAACTGTCTAAACATTTTGTGCAAGCTTTTTACCAAGATGAGCAATTAAATTAAACACATCAACCAACTTTCTTTTATCTGTTCTTTTACTTTATTATGACCTAATTGAATTTTATTAATAGGCTGCAAAAGCTATGCCAGTTACATTCAGGTATATCATGATAGTCTTAATCTTTTATTTCACTTTCAATGTTCTCTATTAAGCAAGAAGAATCATTCAATGCAGATGTTGCTACTCTATAATTACTCATATTGCATTTTGTCCTTTTGAAAGATATGGATCCAACACAGTAAATAAATTAAAGCAAGTTAATTAAAGCAATAAGTATCTTAAAGTACTGAGATCTTTAGATAGTTGGCTACTGTCTTCAGTATATAAAGTTAAGAAAAGTCTCTTTTCCTGTGTATGTGTAAATAATTAGGACTTAGAGGAGGGTGTATCAGAGTTTTCTCAAAAATAAGTGGTCCCATTCCTGGCATTTTGAGAGCTAACATAATGTATGTTGATCTACACTACAAGCAGCCCTACTGTTCCTCTTGCTGCTCAGACACACACTGAATGGCAATTCAAAACAGATTTGCCCAGCACAGCAAATCAGGACCTCAGCCTCCAGAGAATGAAAAGTGGCTAAGAACAGGGAAACTCGAGTAGCTGCAAAAGTAATCTGAGTGTGACCAGTCTCCCCAGCCCCTCGTGCTTGAACAGGCTACGAGAAACACAGCTTGTTTCACCACGCATCTCGGGCTGTGGCCACGCTGTGGACATGTCAGAGCTTTGTAAGCTGTCTGAGATGTGCCTGCAGTCTGCTTCTCAGAGGACTCCAGACTGCTAGAGAGATTATTTTTATCAATGTTATCACAGGCAGCGTATTAAAGTCATCACATTTCCTCAGCAATGCTTCAAAGTAAAAGAAGGAAGAAAAAGAAGAACACTTACCAGCCTGAGAAGAAAATCAAATCTCAAAATTATTATGTTAGAACCAAAGATGTTTTGCTCTGCCAAATTTAAAGGACCAGTCTCCAAAAGGTATTCCTTGAGGGCAGTATGACAGCCATTATCCGTGGCTGCCATATAGATGAAGCAATATGCCTTATTTCGTGAGAAAAATCAATAGTGACCATTTCACTAGAAATGAGAAGACTGATTTTGTCTGGCTTCTCTGCATTATTCTGCATCCGGTTGTGAACTCAAAGTTGTCCATAGATACAGAGCATCCATGGATCTCACAGTCAGCACTGAAAAGCCAATATCTTGGTTGCTCACTTGCCTTGGTCCATCATGAGTATGTCTCAGCTGACACTTGTCTGCCCCTCCATGCCTGTTCTCCACTTTTTGTGGGTTGACACACCAGACACATAACCCTGCCTGACACATAACCCTGTATGCTCTGGTCTGCTTTAAAAATATTGTAACTAGGTGCTAGTCTCCCATGTGTGATAATACCGTGATACCACATCTAATCCACTACACCAGAGCTGAACCCCTGGGCCACGGCATGGTCCATAAAGAGAGACTAATCCTTCCTTTCTTTGTCTAGAAGTATGAATGGAACCAACATTTTCCTAAAGCTTCACACTTTGGAGTGAAAAATTCCTTCTTCAAGTTCAAGATGTTTCTGACAGTCCACCATTCATATTGTTACTCAACACCCTCTTCAGGGCAACAGGAGATCTCAGCACCATCCAGGAAAAGTAAAAATCCTTGCTAATCTAGAGGGGATGGTTTGAACAGCCACAGTATAAGTGAGATGAAACATAATCCAGGGGACAGGAGAGGGAGTCAGAGCAAAGGGAAATTCTGAGCCTGAGGACTTTTTCAGAGGGCAGTGGTAAAACAATCACATGACTGTGGGAGTTTCTTCCAAAGGGCACATCATTAAGGAATGAGTCCGGTATCCATGAGCTCTTTGATCTGAGCTGTAAAAATAAATTATTTATGGGGTTAGATGGTATCTTTGGGAGTTCTGGTAGTATTGTCTTTAAATTTCCTTTAGCTGCACATAACAGATGGGCAACATGTTAGTTTTATTTACGGACAACCCTCATTCGCAGAACAACAGAGGTGGAAAGGGAACTGCCTGTTTAGCTTTGACGTGAAGGACTTCTCTTGGAAAAAGTTCTGCTGAGAGCTTTAGGGGGACTTTTTATTTTTAATTGTTTTGCATTATCAGTTGAACTTAAACATCTATCCCACAGCTCTATTGTTCTCTCCTGGAAAAATCTTAATCAAAGTTTAAACATTAATCAAAAAGGAAATAAAACTAAAATTACCTTTAACTGCAGTGAGTTATGCCTTGGCAACTCTACCCTTTTGACCCCGCTATCACTTTGATGAATTCAGCCTATTGTTTTGTGTAGTAAAGTGCTGGCTTGCATGAGCTACAACACAGTCTGCAAAGTACTACAATGACTGGTTTGTAGATGCCTCTACTTCCAAAGACTCTGGCAGTGTGTAAGACAATGTCACATGTTGGTTTTAACCAAACTACTGAATAAAAACAACATCCAAACAACTCCCGTTCATCAGACAGAAGTCTAGGAGTGACCTTGGGCCTCGTACCATCTTAAGAAGATCAAGAGTGTCAAATTCTCCTAGATCAGTGGGAGAAAAGTTGCAGGGGTAATATTTTTCCTTAAGAATAATTGGTTGATATCTGCAATTAGTAGATCTGCCATTAGTTGGTCATAAACAGTTAATACTAATAAAGCACTGTTTATACTAACAATCTGCTCACGTCACTTGTCCTGGCAAGCCAAGTAGCAGTTCAACACGTCTTCTTCTGACCTGTGTAAGGAATCAAAAATCCTAGAGTCCAATAGGCTTTGTATCAGGCTGTCACACAGAATTCTCTATCAACATCTTCAGCTGTACTCACAAGCAAAGAGCTTGCACTGGAGGAGAAATTTCCAATCTGTTTTCCTCTGGCAAGCCACCAGACCTGTACACTTGTATCGGGTTTGTGTGGCAAGATTTTGGTGGCCAGGGTTGAGCCCATCAACAGCAGCAGTAGAGCCTCTGAGAAAATGTAGTTAAAAGAGGGGAAAGTTACTACACAAGAGCAAATTGCAGCCAGAGAGAGAAGCAAGGATTTATGTCAGATCAAAACCTTTGCAGACACCAAGGTTTGTGAAGAAAGAGGGGCAGGAGGTGCTCCAGGCACTGGTTCCCCTGCAGCCCGCAGTGAAGACCATGGTGAAGCAGGTTTTCTCCCCGCAGACAGGTCCATGATAGAGCAGAGATCCACCTGCATATCCTGCAGGACCCCCCACTGGAGGAGGTGGATGCCTGAAGGAGGCTATGACCTCATGAGAAGCCTGTTCTGGAGCAGGTTTTCTGTCAGGACCTGTGACCCCACAGTGGACCCACACTGGAGTAATCTGTTCCTGAAGGATTGCACCCTGTGAGAGAGACCTACACTGGAGCAGTTTGTGAAGAACTGCAGTCCATGTAAGAACCTAGGAGAATTTGGTGGAGGACTGTCTCCCTTGAGAGGGACCCCATGCTGGGGCAGGGCAAGACCATAAGGAGTCCTCCCCTTGAGGAGGAAAGAGCAGGAGAGACAACATGTGATTAACTGACTGCAACCTCCATTCCCTGTCTCCCTGTGCTGCTGGGGTGACAGAGGTAGAGAATTCATGAGTAAGTCAAGCCTGGAAAAAAGGGAAGGGTAGTGGAAAGGTATTTTAGGATTTGGGTTTATTTCTCATCACCCTACTCTGATTTGACTATTAATAAGTAACTAATTTACCCAAGTCAAGTGTGTTTTGCCCACAGCAGTTCATACTGAGTGATCTCCTCCTGTCTTTGTCTTGACCCGTGAGCCTTCTGTTACATTTTCTCTCCCCTGTCCAGCTGAGAAGGGGAGTGACTGAACGGCTTGGGTGATATAGGGTGACATCCAGCCAGGGACAACCCACCACAAGACTGTAACCATGGTTTCATGCACAAAGGAGACCTCAGGTACTGTGACTTAGAAAACCCAGAACAAACTCCCATGTCTGCCATTGCTCTGCACTGGGACCTTACTCATGCAATGCCAATGTTTTGTCATTCTCATCATCTCTGCTTTAGCTTGATGTTGTGCACTACACCCGCATTGGGTCATGTAGGCAGTAAAACTAAAAAAATTCTGTCAAAATCAAGATCTAGCAGTAGGCTGCAATTATCATCAGAAAAGATGCTTTTCTAGTGATACAATTTCAGTGTCATCAGAGCTGCCTGAAACAAATACTTCATTGTTTTATTGCATAAACATCCTTCTAGGTCATATCTGTCTGGATGAACTTGGTCTGTGCCATCAGAGGATGGAAGGTGGCAGAGGCAGCCAAAGTGCGTCAGCTCTGCAAACCCGCTGCTTCCTGCTCCAGCAGCAAACCGAGCTGTGTCCACACGTCACTGCTGGGGAGCCAGCTGCTTCCCAGAAGGAAAAATAGAAAACGTACTGTCTCATTGTGGGGCAGCTCCAGCATGCTAAATAGAGTCATATACTATCATTCTATAAGCAAAACCTCCTGCTGAGGGGAAGGAAAGGTTATGTTTGTTTTTGAGGTTTTAAAGCCTTTTTTTTTCTTCATTGTTTTTTTTTCTCTTAACCCAAAGGGATCCAAACCAGAAGTTCCTTCCTGTCTGAAAGAGTTAGGCAGACGACATTTGTGGCCTGATTCTCTTCTCAACTTAAATCAGATATAACTCCAGTGAGCTGACAGAGCTACTTCAGAGTAAAGCCAGGGCAAGGGAGACAAGAATCTGTGCCACACTAATGAAGTCATAGCAGCAGCCGTCCAGAGCAGAGTCAGCGTTTTAAAACCAAAATTATGTTGATCTTTCAGCTGGAACACACAAGATTTTGAAGCTCATTCAAGTACTCTGCATCAAAATATTCAATTCCTTTCCAGCATCGTTTTATTGCAGTTGATAATATGGGTCTGTAGCCTGTTGAGGCCAAGAAAAATGGTGATGACTTTACTCTCTTCTCTCAGCTTGCCAGCTTTTGACTCAGAAAAGAGAGAATGCTAAGTAGAATAATCAACAGCAACAGGCAAGGAGTCCCTTGTAGGTGCCACAAGGTGTGACATCCTCCCAAGCATCCCGACACTCGTTGACAAGAGGGACTGTTGTGATCACAGCCTATGGCACATAGACCACAGAAGTCGTTCAGAAATTCCTGCAGTCAGACTTGGGTGATTTGAAAGGTCTAGATTAGAAAGGTTTGGATGCTGGAAATTATTTTGAATATTTGCCTCAAACAAGAAGAAAGAACTACCATCATGTGCCTCAGTTCTTTTTCTTTTGAAAGCTAGTTATCTTCATAGAGTCTAGAAAAAGGAGAATCTCCAAGGATTCTGTCTGTGATAAATAAAACTCTTTTCTTTGAAGAAAAACAGGTGCAGCCTCCAAGATGGCTCTCTGTAAGTATTTCAGACACAGCACAAAATCAGAGTTCCTGGTCCTAGTTAACCTAGTACAGGTAGACTCTGCTATGGGGTACATGCATATTTTCAGCATATAATGCTCCTTGTCTCCTCAATCTTTGCTTTGGCCTTTGAACCTCACTTGTAATTCCCTACTTAGCTCCTGACCCTTCTTCACAGACTTCTGATTTGACCTTTGCTAATTATCTTTCTCCTAATCCTGATCTGCTTGTCTTACGTTGCTTAAACCTTATCTCATCTGCTATCCCAGAATCTGCTCTGCAGTTTATAGTCCCTAATTTTGAGGCTAAGCCTCTAAGGACCTACTTGACCAGACATTCTGGCAAAGTGCAGCTTATTTCCCGGGTTCTGACTGACTGCAGTACCTTCATCCCATCTCTAAACCTCATTCCAGTTTGACTGTCATTGGGGAGCCTAATTATCCATACCCTTCTGTATGTGTTTTATCTGCCAGGGCAGAGGAACATGGCAGAGTAGCTCTGGAGTCATCTCTGAGGACTACCAATATCCAGCCTTCATTCACTGCTAAGCCACCCATCTCTTTTATACCATAAATTCTCTCGCTTTTGGGCAGGTTTTTTGGGCTGAATTTTTTTGCATTTCTTTTTACATTCCTGTACTTAAGAATTTGAATCCAGTGGAGGCCCTGAACTGTCAGTAGGTATCCTGGATCCACCTTGCACACTCCTAGTAAGAGATGTCTTTTTCTGTTTTGTTACAAAAGGCAACATCCTCTGGTAACAGACAGCATCAGTCCAAGGCAGTGCTAACCATTTAAATATCCAAGTCTCACATTACCCTTCCAGTCTTATCATATCTTCTGTGATACTTTCCTGTGCTATCTTGCCTCTCCTTCCCAATTCCATCCTGATCTCCATAGTCCAACAAGTGTGTTGACCAAGAGAGGATTCCTACAAGTCCCATCCTCTTATTTATCCCATCTTGCACTGCATATTGTCACTGTCACACATCTGAATATTTAGCAATATCACAGAATGACTGTACACCGAGGAGTCATGAGGGCATCGCCTTTCATTTTGTCAGCATCTCCTGAACTGGAAGTCCTTTTTCTCATGGTGAACCCCTTCCTCTTGAGCAAGAGAAACCCAGTCCCACTGACAAATGTAGCTCCCCTGTCCACATCCTGGCTGGGTCTACTGGCTCTCTCCAGTGGCACAGGGTAAAGAAGGGAAGATGTTTCCTGCCTGCATGCCCAAGCTCTTTGGAAGCACCCAAGATGTGGGTGCTGCAACACTCCCAAAGAGCTTAAATTAGAGCTCTGTAAACTGGGTGTGAGGCTGGCGGAAAAGTAGTGTCCTCTTCCTTACCACCACAATCCAAGTCAGCTCAAAGCTACTCAAGAAAAATTGGCTATCGTTGCTTTAGTTAAGTCATGATTTTTCAGAATAATTTTCCCATAACAGGGTACTAAAAAACAGGTGAAAAATCATTCTGACTAATAATAGGAAACCAAATAAGAACAAGGCAGATATTATGCACAGATTTTTCTCCAGGCTGCACAAAGGCAGGTTTTCTCAAAGTCACAGGCAATTTCAGTAAGTTCTAGCTCCTATACTATATCCTTTCTTTAATCGTCTCCTAAGATCTGTGAAGCAGTGTGATCCAGATAGTTGTCAGCCTCTCCAATAAAGGAAGGTGGGCTGGGTGGATGTTTGTAAATCTAACAGCTAGAAGTTATGTGATTTTCCTCCTTACCTGCAAAAGATATTCACAGACTGACTTTTTTCTTTCCTTCCTGGAGAAATGATCCAATCTGTATGCACTAACATACTGATGGGTTTTTTTACTTTCTCTCTCACTTCTCTTCTGATAGAGTGTCCAAGAAACTAAATAGATAGAGGTTTAATATTTTATTACTTCTATAGCTGTATTCTGATATGTTTATAAAGAAGGAAATCGACCTCTTCCTGGATACCAAGAAACTGTCAACTTCCTCCAGCCAGCTTCTTTGTAACACATGAAAAGTCTTTCTCATAGGCAGGCTTACTAGCCTTTCTCCAATATAAAAGGAGAAGAAAGCAAAGGGGTTGGATGAGGAGGATACCTCAAATCCTTCTCTTAAACTCCTCCTCATATTCACCAGAAACAGGCAGGAGTTCGGTATGTGGTGCACATCTCAGGCTGCGTTCACTCCTCTCAGTTTTGGGAAGGATCTGAGCAAGGACAAGGCAAGCAGTGTGTCAGGGCTTCCACTGAAACAAGAGGGCTTAAGCAGAACCCCTCCTGCACATTGAAGTACCCAGAATAAACTGTTCATTGTTCCCAAATATATAAACAAGAGCTTCTTTAGCTTTCACCCAAGCCCTCACAATTCCGATTCTTTCCTTCACACGTGTATCTGGAAATTCTCTTTGCTAATATCTAAATGCCCCATTTCTCTGTCCCAGCGGGAAACCTGGGATGTCCATTAAGAGCATCTCAGCTTGCTGTGAATACCAATACCATGAAACCCATAACACTGAGTAAAACACCTGGCTTGATGGTTCCTGGGTTAAGTTTTATGCTTTTTCTCACACACATACACACCCCCACACACACACACCCACACACCATAAACCTGCAGGCAACTGCGTACTTTCCTCTGCAAGTGCCTGGGGGAGAGTTCTGTCCCCTCTACCTTAAGGGAGGGTTTGATTTCAATGGTTTTCCAAGCTGGGCTGGAACCACAGATCAGGCTTGAACTACTGACCCACCTCTCTCAAATTCTGGGAGGTAAGTTAGTGAAATTCATGCACAGTATCAAATGTCTGAGCCAGGTGGGGATTCATAATGGCTGGGCCAACTCAGATGGTACCTTTAGCAGGATTAGTACAAGCCCTTCATGGCTTGGACAAAGAAATAGTTATTGATCAAGAACAGTACATACACATCTCTCATGATGTGATTTTGAGTCCTCACATATGGGAAATGGTCTGGGGAAAGCCCCTCCTGTACGGTCTGTTGGCTCCATGGCCAAAGTAGTGCATAGGAGAGGGTAGATAAAAGCCAGGATCAGTGCAGAAGGTTAAAATAGATCACATACCTGGGGGGCAGAGAAGTGCCTGAAGTCTTTCAGGACAAAAGCAGCTAAAACTTCAGAAAATAAAATAAAATTAAAAGATAATAGAAGATGAAAATAAAGCAAACAAACAAACAAACAAACAAACCTGAGAGACAGCCCAAGGGCACAGTGCTGCCTACACCCTTGCAAGGACCGAGGGAAAGAACCCGTTGAGGTTATTTGTCCTGGTGGGTGGCAGTGATGGAATTTTTGAGTTTTGATACTGGGAACAGAAAGGAGGCAGCTGCAGCAGCAGAAAGGAGGCTGGGCCTCACCACACTGTGGGGAAGAAAGGGCTAGTAGGGAAGCTCAGGGGGAAAGGGAGCTGTCAGTCTGAGCTTAGTGCACCCATCACAGCTCCAGAAAGCTGCCCTGCTGCAAGGGTGGTGAGTGCCAAGGGACTGGGAAGACAAGTGACAGGGTCGAGGGCTGACGGTCTAAGACAGATTTGATGGCAGGATCCCATGTTAAAAAGCAGGAGAATTTTACGGTCATGAAACACTCTTCCAGGTACAAGAGTATTTCAGTTCTCTGGTTTACAACATGCTTTCCCCTGGCATGAGCAGGCCAATGGCTCATCAGTTCACTCTGTCAACAGAGAGCACATTTTGTTTGTAATGCACCCTTGCCCTCCCAGCACCAATCCATAATATTATTTCATTTTCAGCTTACAGAACTGACTGGTAAAAAGTCAGAGCTGCTGCAGCTCCCCTTGTTTCCTGGCAAGGGGAGGAGAGAAGGAAAGATAAAAATACCAGGGAACTGTACAACTGTCAGAAGCAGCCTTTCCGTAGCCAGCGGGAGACAACCATTAGTGAGAAGCATTTTGCCTCTCCCTGTAGGGAAGCACAGCACATTAAAAATGCACATTTTTCCCTGGACTGCTCATCTACTTTGAGTTGTCCTTCTCTCGTCATTTTACAGTTCTATTCCAAAGGTTTAAAGGGATTAGTGAGCACTTTATGCTGAATCTGGAATAATGCCAGGAAGGCTGAAGGAAACGGAGAACAGCTGTGTCAGATACCCAAATTTCAGGACATTGCTGTGCCCCTGTGTGTCCCCAAGACTGTTTTCCAGTCCTAAAAGAAGGGTCAAGAAAAAGGTGGACAGACAAGGTGGACCCATCAACATAACCTCCCTGGCTTATCGACACAACTGTTGGCTGCTACTCATATTCTTTTAGTGCAAGGCACTAAACGCTGGGTAAACAAAATGCTGTTTACCCAGGAAAAAAAATCAGTACAAAAGGTAGTATATATCACCTCAAGGGGCTTTCCCCAGCTGTGACACTTTGATGCAGTTCTGCAGCCTGTGGTTTTCCTTCCAACCACACCATACCAAAATGCTTCTGTGCACTCTCTTTCCACCCATCTCGTGCAGAGCTGCTCCAAATATGTGACAGTCGCAACATCGCTCGTACAACGGTCAGAAACTGTTCTGCCAATCCATTGGCAAACGATCTTACTTAGAAAAAAGAAAGAAAAAAAAAAAAGAAAACTAAAATACTAGTGAACAGGTATTTCAGTTCAAAAAAGCTACTCCCCCCAAGAGAATCAAGCATGGGTAGCTGAGAAAGCACAAGTCAGGCTCAAAACAACTCCAGCGCCAGCCCAGTTCTCCCCAGCTTCCTCCATCCAGCCCATTCCTCCACCTGCTCTGAACTGAGGGCCTGATGCAGGAGTGCAGTGAGCACGTGCATGATGCCAGGAGTGATGTGTGATTTTGTCCCGTGACAATTGCAGCCTGTTGGCATCAATACACACCGAGATGCTTGTCAGACAGAGGCAGGACCCGAGGAGGCAGGAGCTCCTCCCTGGTAGGCACACTCACCTCACCCATGGGTGGCTTGGCTCTCCAGCGTGGAGCCATGCCTGCCTGAAGGGCTCATCTCTGCCCCTGCCCTCGCTCTCCCGTTGCCAGCGTTTCAGCCTTGCACTTGCATTTCCTGCAGTGATCTCGCCCTGACCTTTGACAGGCTCCACACAGTTAATTAAGTTTGTCTGAAGTTGCTTCATTTTTAGAGGGGGTTTCATTTCGCTTATTCCCTTTCCCCCCACGCTGCAGGATACAGCTCCTCAAGGAAAACAAATTCTGTCTTCAGCTGAAAGTCCAGAGCGTTTTTTTTCATTGACCTAAATTAAACCCCAGATTTGCATTGACATCAGAATTTAGTCCTAGGACTTTCAAGTCCTGCCAAATTCATAGAAATTGAGAGCAGCATAGTTAAAAATCTGTTTCCACTCTTTATTTTAATTAAACAATATTTATAGTACAATTGGGCATATGTATGTGCATTTTGAGTGAATATTAATGTTTTAAATTATGCAATTAAATTAATCATGAAAATAAATTAGATGCCGGTACTCAAGGAGTCAGCAAAAGCAGAGACAGAAAGGATTTATCCTCTTTTACCTGCTTAAGAAAAGAGTTGAAATTATATATGTTAATGCTAGAAGGTGGTTCATGAATTAAAATATCACAGGGCCCTCAAAAGAGAATAAAAAGCTAGGTAAGAATGATTAATGTGCTTTTACACAAAGAATGATACTTTTTATATATCTTTGACCTTCTAAGGTCAAAGGGATTATAGGACTGTTTGAAGTTCAGGAGGAGCTGAGCAAGGAAACAAGAGGGCTTTTCATGGGGTGATGAGAAGCTGTGGCTGACATTTCAAGAGCAAAAAGCCTATTTTTATTAACTCCTTCTTTCTCAGGTAAAAAATGTTTTTGACAGCAGAAAGCAAAACAAGCATGCAAACGTGCAAAAAATAATCCAATTTCCTTTGCAAGCACACAGACCTCATCTTGAAGTTCAGCAGATCCAGCAGCACCAGCGTGGCTGACCATGAGGAGGCAGGAAAGAAAGACCCATGGGAGGCAGGTCACTGAAGGCAGGATAGCATGGCATTACTGGAGTTTCAATTAACGCTGCTCACTGCACTTTTGGAAATCTTTTAGGGAAGCTGTTCGAATTCTGCAGCAATCATAGCATGTTGTTGTCATAGATCTTTCTCTTTAAACTTCCAAAGAGTGTGTCTTGTACATTTCTGTGTAGAGCTCAATGGGTAAGTGAACACCAGGGCAGTTACTTGAGCATGCAAATAATGTCAAATAAAACATGTGCAAACTAGAGAAAGGAGTGCAGCATGAGGTCTCTGGGTTAGGTTATTTATCCTCAGTGAGTGTTTCACATGCTGAAAAACACTTCTTGCAAGGGGGCAAAGGAAGGATAGATAAAATTTAATTAACAGTTTTGACAGTGAGATCTGAGAAAGATGAATGACAGGCCAAAGTGTTTCATTTTATATTTTCAGTATTCTCTCCCTTTCTTGTTTTAAAATGGCATTTTTACTTTAAAGTTGACGAATTACTTTGAAGGGGTTTAAAAAAGAGTTTAAAACCTTACAAAGGAAATTGGATATTTGAGTTTGAGTCAAATGAAAGTTTTTGATCAATCCTAAATTATTTTTGGTTTTATAGTATAATTACAAATGGGCATGTGACTTTTAGCATAAATGTTCATATTTTGTACACGTAAATACTATATAAAACATGAAGTAAATTATGTGTATCTACTTACTCAGCCACTGTGGTAAAATGTGGATAAGACCATTTCCTTCTTTATCTGTTCTGAAATAAACTGAAATTTTGTATTTTAATCCCACAAGAAAATCCTGGTGTTGAGTCCTTGCAAAACAGGACAAGTACAAATGCAAACAAGTATTGGTGACTTAGGTGTCACCAATACAGAATGAGTCTATTTCAGTGCCCTCAGTTCAGTTACCCAAGTGAAAATTCAGTGGAGACCTTGCGTGGAACACTTGGGTCAGAGCTTGCTTCTCCCTTTTCATTTTTGTCTTTTTCCTGACGTTTTATAGACAAAATGAAACTTTCTCACTTTTTCAAAATTACTTTTCATTTTCTAGCACTAGTAAATAATTGGAAAGAAAAAAAAATCTCATTTTTCACTTTCTCCCTTTGCTTACCCTCAAGCTATGAATGCTATTATTTGACTGCTATTAATGCAGCTTGCTCAACTTAAATAGACTTTCTGAGCATAAGCTGAGGTTGCCAACAAAAGTTCTTCACCTGCATAAACACAGTCACATATACAGGTATCATTTTCTACAAGAATGCAGTAAATTGGAAAATTAAAGCTGAATTGGAAAAAGACTGCAAGCTTCCACAATCTAAGGGATGAGTAACGTGATTCCGTGCAAAGCAATTGGCTTGGTCTCAGCCTTTTTCCTTGTCTATATCAGGAAAACACAAGAAGGTGCCATGTTCATGAATATGCCACCACAGAAATGTACAATTTTGGAAAACCTATTCAAGGCTAAACCAGGCCTCTCAGCTCATCTTCACAGGTAAAGTAGTTTGAAGTGACTGTTTCCTCTTCTTCTTCTTTAATATTCTCTCTACAGACA
Source organism: Falcunculus frontatus (assembly GCA_013398115.1). Taxonomy (NCBI): domain Eukaryota; kingdom Metazoa; phylum Chordata; class Aves; order Passeriformes; genus Falcunculus; species Falcunculus frontatus. The sequence goes on along the minus strand of VZRV01006483.1, from coordinate 166,906 downwards.
TCCAAATGCTGAAGGCAACTTCAGCAAAGATTATTCAGTCAAGGGCTTTGTCCAAGCATAAAACTGTACCTAGAAGATGTGGTATCTACCCTATAAAATCTACAATTCAAATTTCTTTGCTGCTTATAGACTACTCTGCTGTAACTATTTGTGTTGAGAGAAATGCCATGTATAGTGTTGATTTCTAGAGCTTTCTGAAAGAAAAGGTGAATTTCACCTTAAAGACTTAATTCAGCCCACTGTGTACTCTGGACTTGTACTGTAAATTAACACATGTTTGAGGACATTTTTTATTTGGTGGGATATCTGCCATGTAATATACGTAGCAAAGGGCAGGCTGGTCAAATTCATCAAATCATTTTGGCTTGAAAAAACGTTTAAAAAGGCAGACTTGGGAGAGTATTAGCTGTGGTGTACTTTTAACTAGTATTATACCGGTGGGAAAACACAGTTGGATGCGAGCAAACACTGGTTCCCTTCCTCTGCCAGAGGAGATGTAACCAATGGCCCTCAGATCCCAGAAGTTATCAACTTTTGATATCAATCCATGATATCAACTTTTTGTAATCAGGGCAGGGCATCTACCTCAATCTGGCCTGCTATCTTGTTTCACTAGCAATCAATAACTTAAAAACCCCTGAACTGCATATTTATCACCTTTCAGTTGAGCATTCTACCCCTTGAGGTAAGGAGCCACATTCACTTCCTCTAGTTGTCTCTGTTCCTAAAAATCGGAAAAAAATGGTAGAAGAGCTCCAACAGAAGCAGCTGAGGGAGCCCCACTAAAACCTGATGGTTTGGGTGTTTGCTACAGAAATCTAAGTTAAAATTCACTGCTTTGTGCTCCAGGGGCTTGGTAGCACATGAAATGTGAGCTGTACATGTCAGGAGTGGTTAAATGCTACGCCATGCAAAGAAGGTGTGTGTGAACTCACCCTTTGTCTTTACTGTGCTTCAGAACAGGATGGGAGTGAAGGTGCTGCCTTCTGGTCTACTTTTTGTTGAATATTTTTTAAAATCTTCAAGGGAAATAGGCACAGGAGGAGGTGTAGGTAGCCTACAAGTTGGAACAGTCCTCTGGGCTCATTTCTGTTTTCCAGTAAATATTTATACGAAGTTGAAAAGTGACAAAACAGAACAGTTCTCTGGCAGTAAGTTAAAAGTGTCGGACTCCTCCACTTCATTTTCCAGTTTTGCGAATCTATCCCTTCATTTCCTTTGCTTTCCTTGCAAATGCTTGGGAAAATAAATGTTTCATTTGGGGTCAAACAGAATGTTTCATTCAACATAAAATGTAATTTTGTGAGTTTTCATTCTTCTTTGGTGAGAAAAAAATGTTTAAAAGTCTAGATTTATTTTAATCCAAACCAAAATCCTTTTTTTTCTTTTTTTTTTTTTTTTACCCCATCACCAGAGGGAAACAAAATCAATTCTTCACATACCCTCAGTGATACATTCAATCAATTGCAGCTGTCAGGTCTCATTTCCTCAGCCTCTGTAAGAACTCCAGACTACAAAAGAAATTGCTGCAACTGGAAAAGGTGTATTAAGCATGTTTAAGTAGAAGACAATATGGTTATTGTAAGACAGGTGAAGAAGGGAAAAGGAAAATGAAGGAGAAGAGAGAGGTTCGGAGAGGTTCGGAGAGGTTCGGAGAGGTTCGGAGAGGAGAG
>VZRV01006483.1:77121-164595 GCA_013398115.1 Falcunculus frontatus | reverse complement strand
GAGAGGAGAGGAGAGGAGAGGAGAGGAGAGGAGAGGAGAGAAAAAAGAATTGTGTGATACTGTTTGCAACAAGATAAGTTCCACTGACAGTTACAGTTATTCTGACTTCGAGAAATTTGAAAAGCAAGCAGGCAATGGGAAATTTGCATCTGTTGTTTTGTAGCATTAATGAAAAGAATTAAAAGAAAAACCAGTCCAAACTCCTACACTTCAAGACTCCTCTGCACGCAAAACCAGGTGAGCCTACGCCAACCCTTTCCAGCATGTGTGTTGAGACTTGGCTGATGCTGCATTCCACAAATAATTCCTCTTCTCTGTGCCTGCAAGACATTTTGGTGTAGGAATTAGAACACAATCCAACATTTCAATTAAAATAATTATTCAAAATGAGAAAACTCTGAGATACTTCTATAGTTTCTTGCTTAAGAGGTGCCATTTAAACTTTCAGAGATACGGAGAGAAACTTTGTTTATAGATCAATAGAGTTCTAAGGAAATCCTGCCTCTCGCTTGCTTCTCCTAAAGATCACAAAACCCCCTCTAAGGCCTCATTGTAAGAGGACATTGTTAATAGGTACGGGTAAGGATCTTATTGCACATTCAGGAAAATGTTCCTAATAAAACATAAACTACAAATTTTGGGCAGGATAGCACATAAAATTATTCTATTGCTTGCTTAGCACAATCTCCTTCTAATGCTTTAATATTAATTAAGCATCTCACTAGCCTTTTAACATGCTTAATTTTAGTGTCTCTGTTCATACATAGGAAAATGAAAATATGAGAGATTATCTTACTTTCTCTTTATTCAGACTGAGAAAAAACAGGGTTCATGAGAACAGCACATATAAACAAATAGCCTTTTTTAATAACAAATAGCTATTAAGTCTCATTTCTTATGCAAGATCATTTCCAGAGAGAATCTGGTCTGGTGCTACAAGACCCTGTGATTTCTAAGCTCTGCTAGTTGGTGTGTGTATATGCAACACAGCTTTGCTGAGGCAAGTTCTATTCTTTGACTCCAAATGTCTCCCCTGTGGCTCAACCCTTTCCTGTTGCTCTCATGAAAATGAGAAATAGTCCTTGATCACAGAGTTCCCAGGTTTTTCCTCACACTGACAAAGGAGATTGTTGTTAGCCTGCTGGCAAGTGTTTTGAACTGTAGCAAAGGAATGGGATTCAAGTGAACATTCTCATGCATCAGGAAGAGGTTTGTTAATCCTCACTAGAAGCATTATGGACAGAGATGGGAACATTGAGAGAGAGGCCAAGGGTGGCAGTGCACGAAACACAGATCTTTGGGCAGTTTCTCAACTTTTCCTGCTCGTGACCTCACTTCCCAGAGCACTTCCAGGCTCATGACCCCACTTCTGATTGCCAGCCCTACTCCTGCAATCAACTTCCCATCAAGCCACCTCTTAAGTACCATAGCCTCTCATTAGTAAACCCATGTTCTAAGAGTCTGGTAAAGAGGTAACTCCCTTGTGATTCCCTCAGCACAGATGCTGCCAGCAAACCACAGAGACCTCACGCTGCCTGCCCTGTATTTCCTCACACCAGAATTGGAGGCATTTACACCCAACATTTTGTCTGGGAGAATAATTGTCTTGCCATTATGCACCGCTGTCCTTTAAACTATAGAAATAAGAAGTTTAAAGCCTCAAAATACAAGAAGACCAAGATGTCTGACCCTGGCCAGCCTGGTCGCCCAGCCTGTGATCTCTCAGGATCGAAGGCACATTTCCACTGACCACCCAGACCGCCATGGAGGAGTGCAGCCACAAAGAGGATGTTAATCCACACCTTGCCGTGACCTTTCACAATCACTTCACCCACAATTTGCAGTGTTCCTTGTGTTACTAATGGAGGGAAGGGGAAACTAAGCCATCCTGGTAAACCTCCCTTCATTTTAATCTTTCCTCCTAAAATGGTGCCTCAGCTCCTGACTCTGTGACTGTTCATGTCTGGCTTTCTCCCATTTTACCATTGAAGTTTGAGAGTTTTCAATCACATGAACTTTCTCAGAGGTGGTCTTTAAAAGAGAATATACATCTAATCACAGAGGAACTTCAGACCCAGGTCACGATTTAGGACTGAAGCGGATGCCTAATCAACCTCATATATGCTCTCCTCTTCTTGGTGTCTCCTCTTCTGAATTGCCCAAAATATTTCATTTGTCAGACTGCAGATGTCACTGCAGATTGGTAGAAACCCATAAGGATCCACTTTCAGTTCTCCGTGGAAGATCCACACAGGTCAGCTTAAGGTACGCACATGCACATCCACTAAAGCAACAGAGGGGAAAATGTATCCTACAAAATGTTTTTCTTTTAATAACAAATATTTTCTTACAGTGTGTTGGTACATCTGCCACACATTAAAAATGCCATCTCTGGCTGCAATAACCATATAGGGAATCTTGGATTCAACTGAAATTTTCAGATGCCTGTTAATAGTAATGCCACATGACTCCCTCTCCCTGACCTTGTTTTTCTGAACACAGGGGAGATCTTCACACCTATGCACGAAAGCACAGAAGCGTGGACTGATTTTCTTTTCCCCCCTTAATGAACATGCCTGCCAGAATGCAAGCCAGGAAATACCAGCTTCCATAGGCACTGCCGCTGTGGGTGGTTGGAGGCTGGTGCACCCATCCCTCTGGGGGAACAGATGTTGCCACTGATTCACTTCACAAGCATGTGAGTCAAAGTCTGCATCTGTGACAACTTACAGTAAAGAATTGTGAGCAGCTGCAGAGCAAAAAGCACAGAGTGAAAAGTCAATCAAGATGTAAGGCAAGATACTACATCAGCCCTGAAAAGTGACGAATGGAATCCATCTGATTCAAGCTGCAGCAAATCTACCTGAGCAGAAGAAAGAAACAGAAAGAAGAGACAGGCAGCAGTTCACTGAATGCCCCGTGTACGATCCACAGTGACTGCTCTCTGATGCCTTACATACCTCCTTTGACATTAGAAAAAGCTGGAAGGAGTCTGTAAAATACCACAGATCTTCTAACAAACTTCTGATCCAAGTGCTGCAATCCCTCCCTGACCAGTGAATCACTCAGAGGGTCTGGCTGAAGCGCTGCACCTTGCCATTTGCAGCCACGGAAAGAACTAGGAGGGTCTTCATTGCAATGAAAGTGTTGATTCAAGTCTGCTGGTCAAATTTCATTTTTGCCATTTATTTTGCCTCTTTGATACAATATTGGCACCCTATCAAAACTAGGGGAGGTGCCTTCTAATTGGTATGCTGTGCCTACCTCACACCACAGGTGAGTTGCAGTTTGGCTGACACCAATGTAATTGAAGTTTATGTGTTGCTTGTTGTTTGCAAAGTGGGTTGAACTGTCTACATGAAAAGTATTGCCTACATGAAGAAGTAAAACTACCTCTGTGCCTACACAGGAAAGTGAATACTGGGGAGAAGAAAAAAAAGTGTGCAAATATTTGATCAACTTTCTAAACAAATGTTTCCCAGCTGCTTTTTCCTCCTTTATGTTTGCTTTTTCTGGATATTTATGATGTTGGGTTTTACTAGCTCAAATGCTTGTACAAGGCAGAAATGCACAAAGTTGCATATTGAGGAAAAACAAATTTTAAATGGGCTTTATCCCCTCACTTGACAATCAGCAGGATTATATTACTACACAGGTCAGTCACAAAAGAGAAACAATTCCACAAGTCTTAAGTAAATTAAGCCTGTGATGTGAGAACTTTCTCAAACTTGCAGGTAGCATTGGTGCACCAAAAGATAGTTATCTTTATAGTCTTCAAACAACTTATAATGATAATTAACCTAATTTAGTCAAAGTCAGGGGTTTCACCAGTTAGAACACTTTTCTAGCTAGTTACCAAGACTATAATTATGGAAAGGGAAGCAACATCTTCAAAATTATGTTCTTTATGAATGTTTTGTCTTCCAAACCCCTGTGGTTCAGGGACTTCTTAAATTTAAAAGGAATGATTTGACTACATGAATATTTCTATTTCTTCTTTGGGTAGGATTTTCCCTATTGCATATGCTACTTGTAGCCGCTCAGTAGCTAAATGCTGAGCAGATATTTTCAATGTTTTCTTGAGTTGCTGTAACATAGGACTGTCTACAGTGTACAGAGCACCTCCATACATTTGCACTGTATTTATCCATTGTTTTTATAACTAATACTGCATTTATAAATTGCATTTAGCAATACTGAACTTCATTTGCTATGAGTAGTTCATTTATCTAGATTGCTTACGCTTCACCAAATTTTTGCCAGTTTTTGTCTTCCTATCTACTTCTTTCATCTTGACTAGTCTAAATTATTTGAAGGCCATCTGCTGACTTACTGCCTCTGGGCTCGCCATCCTTTCCAAGTTATTATTGTATACATGAAACATTGGCCCTAATACAGAAACTTGTCAGACCCTGCTCTCAGGATTTTGTAATAATGAAAACTGATCACTAATAGAAATGGATTCTTTCCTGCTTTTTCAATAATAACAACTCTTTGACTTTTAGCCAGTGACTACTTAATTTTTTAATAGCTGCTGTCAAAGGTCTTTTAAAGTCTAAATAAATTTTATTAACTCATTTTAATTTATCCACTGACCACTTCATTGACATAGTCAAAAAAATTCAAGGATTTGCCCAGCACAATCCCCACTGCAAACATTCATTATGATCTTCCAGGTCAATTTTATTTCATTAGTTCAAAGCCTTTTGCAAGGCTTGAATGCAAGGTTCCTGGCCTGAAGCTTTCTGAATCGTCTCTAAACCGCTGTAATATTTCTTTACAAAATAAAGACAAATAAAGAAAACTTTCAAATAAAACTTTTTGGAAAAAATGTGAAAGGAAAATTTTGGTGATTTGCCCTAGAAGTGTTTATTTTCATTCTGGATTTTTAAAAAAATCATCCTGTCATGTTTATCCTGAATGAAACTCTTTTTATTATTTTTTTATTGCTATGATTCAGCCCGGCTGGTCTAGTCTAGCTCTCCAGACTGATATAAAATGATGGTCTCTAAGATAATTATCCCTCTAGAGTACAATACTTTATGTGGATATTGTCACATAAATACAGGTTTTGCACCAAGAAGCCATCAGTAAGGAAAAAAAAACAGTGGTTTTTTTTAAAGAATAGACCAAAAAAGTTGTTATTATGCCACTGCATTATTTTTCATGTGACTGCACCTTGAATACCCTGTGCAGTTTTGTCCCTCTGATGCCAAAATGGATATATTTGAACTGGGGAAGGTTCAGCAAAAGGTCACAAGGATGATCAAAGGTGTGGATCAGCTTCCCCACCAGGAGTCACTAAGCAGAATAGACTGGAAATGAAATGAAGGAGTGGGGGTAGGACAGAGGTCCATAAATCACACGTGTGTATCGCGGGGGGAGCAAACTGGGCACAATGGGAGCACTGTCCCCTCAGGGCAGGAACTGGGGCACAGCGTGAAGAGAGAAGGTAGCAGGTGGAAAACAAAGGAAAGGCAGAGGCTCTTCACACAACGTGTTATTAAACTCTGGAGCACTTTGCCACAGGATGCTGAAGATACCAGCGGTTTCAAAAAGCAGCCAGACAAATTCACGGAACAAAGGTTTGCAGGGGACTGCTGCATTTTACAGATGGAACTTCCAGCTCAGGGGAGGTTGGGCCCCAAATTGCTGGCTGGCAGGAGAGCACATCAGGCAGGTACTGCTCACTAAGCCCTGTTCTTATTTTACCTGGCCATCCATGGCTCATCAACACCAGAGAGGTGACCCTAGGTTAGACAGGAGTCTGGTCTGACCAGCACTGCCATTCCTACACTCCTATTTTCTATCTCTGATGCTGAAAACCACTTCCAGTGACAGATTTTTGTTAGCCTCTAAACCATCTCATATCCAAGTGACCTGCCAACCCTCTTCTTGTGAGAACAACAGCTTGCTTTCAGCATGCTGCTTGCAACATTTCAGTCCTTCCTCTTTGCCACCGAAAAGGACCTTCCTGGAGATAAATCTTCTCTGGACTCATCTGAGGAACATCTCAGCAATTGATAAGGAACCACAGCTGTATTGAAGTCAAGGGGAACTGCACAAGCTGGATGACAAACAGACTTTGGCATTTACATTGCGAAGTACAGAAGGTGTAAAGAAAATGGATACGTTAATCCACTGAATGCCTGATGCCCCATGCTTTGGGCACTGAATCAGCATGACTTGTCAGAAAAGAATGACCAAGGGATAGGTTGGTCTGAACACAATCTGTAGATTTAAAGCCAAAGCAAAATATTTCTACTTAAAAAAAACAAACAAACAAAAAAAAAAACCAAACAAACCAAAAAACAACACAAAAAACTGAAACAAGCAAACAAACAAATCCATAAAATAATCCTGCTTTATTGATGTGCAGTATAAATGCCTATATGATATTTCAACAGTTACATTGGCTTATCTTGTCCCCCAAGGAAAAGACATTAAAAAAAATTATTTCAGAGAAAGCTTTAGATATTGTGGAGGAAACAGGCAAATATACTTGACTGTAAAGATGAACTGTGGTATTTTCAAGCTTGTCTGACTGTGATTAAAAATTCAGGGCTTGTGAACTTTTTGTCTTGTTTACTTGCAGGCAAACATTCCACCATTTGTTCAAAAAAGATACTTTTAAATTTATTTATACACACTGAAAGCAAAAACACCAGTGCAGCAACAACAGAACATCTAACAACAATCCTCGTTACTAAATTTGACAGGGTCAAGCTAAAAATCCTCTGGGCTTACTTAATAAATATTCAGCCTTAAAAGGGTCAGTAACACTTATCCTGGACTCATTCCAAATGTCAGCTTTTCAGAAGGCTCTCAAAATAGGCCTTTCATGCTAGTAAGACATCCTGAACTAAAAATTAGCTCTGCTTGGAAAAGTATGGGACAACGTGGCCTGCTTGATATGAAGAACTAAATTTTATGGGTTTCATTTCTGCAACTGTCACCAAACCATTGTCTAATTCAGTCAACGTGATGGCAAGCATTTTTTCAATTAAATACGGTTTTCTTCTATCCAAAAAATGTGATTTTTGTAAACATAGAGTTTTGATGTTTGTGTTTTTTAAACAATCCCAACTGATTCCTTTTTTTTATTGCTTTTTAAAATCTTTGACATTTGCTACTTCAAAAGCTCAAGAAAAGTCCTGAACTTCTCTTTGCTATCTTTATTTATGTTTTTCTTCGCACTGAAAAGAAAAAGGTCATAAAAAAAGATAAAAAATACAATCAATATTTTTACCTTTCTATCCTCAACTCTGGAAAACTGATGAGACAGCAAAGGTGTCAAACAAAAATTGTTTAAAATGTAACTGACTGGATGCACTGTAAGTCCATTTCACCTGGAACTCCTGGCACTCTAGGACTCCTGGTGCTTGGCATCCCTCTTTTTTCTTCATCACTCTTTCTTCTTCTGTGTCCCTTGGGATAACATCTGATCCTTGGTCAGTCCTTCCTACCACTACACTGGCTTGGGCATGATCTCCTCATGCTAAAAAGTGGCTGGGCTAAGGAGTGTTTGTTTGTTGGGCAGATCAGTTCCCTGGTCAGGATCACCAGGTAACCAAAGAGCAGCTTATGCTGGCCAGAAGAAGCACCTGCTCTCGCAGATGGAAACAAGCATCCAAAACCAGAAAATCCAGCTCAGCTCTCTCAAGACCTGTTTGTTAAATTACAGACCCCATCTCCAGGAAGACTGGATGGAACTTCCCAGCTCCCACCACGAGAGCAGGGCAGTCCTGGTGCTGGAGGTGCCAGCAGCCATAGAGGAGGAACAGGCAGCCCCAGGAGGGTGCCCTAAGGGGACTGCCTGTATCCCACCAATAGGCACAACTCTGCCCCTTCCACATATGCTGGCCACTCCACAGCCCAAAATCCCCATTAGCAAAAGCAAATCCATCCTTTCATGAGAGCATGGCTGATGCTGGCGTCACTAAATGCTGCGTGTGCATGTGCTGCATGCCCAAGTACGTGCCGTGTCAGAAATGGTTATGTGAGAAATTGATGAAATTATGCACAATGTTAGGAGCTTCCAGGAGGGAAATAGCAATGTTTACAAATGTATAAGATGAGATTTCATCAGAAACGAACTATGTGGATATGGGATCTTGCTTCATTCCGCATTAAAAGCACGTGTGCCCCACTGTTGGATCCAATACACTTAACAAAGACAGGCAACAGACCTCACTCAAAATTAATTTAGCTGCCTGGCCTACAGTGTACGTGCATGAAAATTTATGGTGTGCCTCATCTTTTCCTGAATGTACATGATAAGTCTTTCCTACTCCTTAAGGTTATTATGAGAACATTTTAATCTGATTGAATTTAATTCACTGCTTTAGTGCCACTTACCTACAGCTCTAACAGTGAAACGGATACATCATTTTATTCCAAGTAGCAGAGCTGTTCACACAGAACCACATCCTCCAGACACAGGTATAGACAATTCCCATAAATATTACATTATTCAGGAACATAACATGCAAGAATGGAGCCTAAACTTTGTCTGTGGTGCCTAGTCTGTAGACTAGCATTTGTTGGACACTGATATTTACTATTCATTGGTTCTCTTTTTTAGTTCTTATTCTTTGATAGCCTGATTTATTTTGTACAGTGGTCCACCATTTCATAGAATAATTTGTCTTTTCTGAAAGGGATCACGTGTTAAATTCTTTTTCTTTGTTTCTTTTTAGTATTGTACCACTATCTTTTAAAATTTCAAATAAAAGCATGACTGGAATAAAAGACAGTTAAATTACATCCACATGGATACTAACAAGCAGCCTCTAAAGTCTTAGCCAGTCGCCTAACCAAAACACAAAGCATATGGGAAAGAAGGGGGCCTAAAACTGAAAAACAGCAATTCTGTACTTTGACTGTTTAGTCTGTGTGGTTGAGGGAACACGAGAATAGGGGTAGGAGGGCAAGCATTGGAAGCCTGGTACAATTATTTGGATGTATAATGATGTTAAAGGACCCCCACCTGCATGTGTAGACCAATATGGTATACATTTAGACCTCTGCTCTTCTAAAAGCTTCTATTCATGTTTGTTTCCTCTATATCTGTACATCTAAAAGGTCCAGGAGCTGGTCCAACATAATTGTACCCACAGCCTCGTGTGGAAGACTGAACAGCCTTTCTCCTAGAATCACAGGAGATCACTAGGAGCTCAGAGGTGCTTATAAATTATGATCTTTCCAAGGCCCTAGGGTAGGGTGCAACAAGCTATGCAAAAGGAGTCGTACAGAGTGGGAATAGCTGCAAGAGTCCCTCCACCCCACTGAATCTATTTGCAAAAGGCAAATGCACACAACATTGACACCCAGCCTGCTCCACGCTAAATTGCCCACACAACTGGATCACTCGTGCTTCCCAGTTTGTGCATTTCACTGAAGGACAATTATAGCTGCAAAACTGTGAAATTTTTCACAACTGCAATTTGCTGTTTTTCTGCTTTCATTTCTACTCAGGCAGATAAAGTAAAGAAACTTTCCTTTTCAGAGCCCACATTTCTTTTCTCTGACACAGATTGTGGTATGTTGATGAAAAGACAACAGTTTTCTTTGTCCTTGCCCTGCTCTCAGAGCAAGCATTCAAATCTGAGCTATCTTATCTGAGGGGAATACAGAAAGGACTGAGAAATTATGGTGTAACATGAAGTGATCTGATTTCCAGAGGAGAAGCAGGCCTCCACCCGCTGTGCTGTTCCATTGCTGCTGAGCAGTACATCAGGCAGACAATCTGTATCAACAGCAGTAAGAAAGCAGGGCAATTACGAAGTGTTTTTCCCTGGTAGATCATAAAGGGATTGTCCCAGATGGGTAAATATATCCTCTGCTCACCAGGAAACAGAACTGAACAGAATCTGGAATCATTTCAGTCTGAGAAGCAACGATGTCTTGTAGACAAAACACTGCTGAGCATTTCAGAAAGCTGGGTACCAAGACCTGACTGTAAGACCCAGAATAAACAATGTAGATTAATTTTTAAATGCTCACTAATTTTCATTCCTCAGATGGAGTCGCATTTTTTCTGCATGCTTAATAAATATTTCTTAAAGACGTTTGGTTTCACTGTACTTGATCCCCAGGTCCCCTGTTTCATCCCCAGGCCTCTTCACTAGGTTCACAGGCATGATTCTGTGGTAAGTAAGGCAAATTTTTTCTCTTGCATTTCACAGAAGTGGTGAAAAACTAATAATTTCTTGCTTAAATCTTTGTAAAACCTATTTCACCTTAAGTAGGGAGCTGAAAAAAGCAGCTCAGATAATTGGAAGCCAGTGAAAACAACAGACTACCATAAAGAAAGCTACACAAACTTAACAACTGCAGTTCAGGAGAAGCCTTTGCTTAAGTTCAACAGATCCTTTAGCTTCAGTTTCTGAATGTATGTGATAAGATTATTTGAGTTGAAATAATTATAAAAACTTATGTGGGTTAATGTTCATTGAATTCAGATCCAACCTGCAAAAAATTTCATACAATGCCAGGGCCTTTCCAAACAGATGTTTTATTTTAGCTTTACAAAACCAAGTTGTTTAATCTTGTGACACAATCTACAGTTCAGACATAAAAGGATTTGGCATGGATACGAATATATATATATATGTGTGTGTGTTTGGATGTATGTATATATCCGAGTAGACCTTAAGATACACCTTAAGTTTTTTAGCACTAATATTCACATGCAGAAGAGAAATAGTTACAGGAGAATTCAATGTAGTTTGCATGATAAACTGTACCCCATTCTACCTAACATTTCTTCCGTTGCAGCAATTTATTGTGTCCTTCACCAGCAGATAAATATTTCTTTACAAACAGCTTATAAAACTTTTCTTGTTAATAGATCTCTCTGAGTGTTAAATGCCACCATATCTCTGAGGTGCCACTCCCTCTACCGTTACAATAAAATATTTTTTGCCTGTGGATGGTTTGAATTGTCTTTGCTCTGTCCAAGTGTCTGAGACTGTTTAGATAAATCATGGTTCCTTCCACTTCAGCAACAAGTGACTGCCCTATTAATTAAAGCCCTTCTGTCAAGCAAGAGGTCGGGTTAGACCACGGGTCCCTGGGTGCTATCATCACAGAGAGAAAAAGGAGCCTGAGTACTTACAACATAAAGTCAAGGTATGAAAAGAGAGGAGGTATGAAAGCAGAGGACTCCACTCTTAAAGCCTGTGTTGCACTGCTGCAATACAGGCAAATTCCTTGACACTTAGACTATGGAAATGTGCCCATTCCCACTCTCATTTGTACCTTCTTGGAGGCAAGATGCAAAGCCTCCAAAACATTAAAACTTTGGACTATGAAAATGAACACTTAAAGCCAATTCAGACCCAAAACAGATCTGAGCCAACCTCAAGGAGGCCTAAAAGTGGGTTAAAGAAACCCAGTTGTTCACTTAACATAAAGGATTACAATGTTGGCATTGTTTTCTAAAACTAACATTTGCACAGAGAATTTTTCGTTCCACATCAAATGTGACAAATTTTAAATGCAGCCCATCACAACTCAAACTCAAGCCTGGACTGTTGCCACTTTTCCTGCTACAGAAGTAATGCTTTTAACTTTTATATACACAGATAAACACCAATACAATAACAGAGAGAGCTGAGGACAGGGCCTCCTTTCTGTGGTAAACAAACACACCAAGAATATTTCTTTGCTATTCTACCATATTAGACACAACCAAAAATTTATACAACAGCCACAGGGAACATCTCCTCCTTTCCTTTTTGTGGGAATGAATCTCCTTCTCTGCTTGCAAATTATTTTAGAAGCACTTAATTTGTGGATATTTAAATTTTTCGTGAGTACACCTTTCAAAGTGAGATTCTGATAAGTTTTGCAAGAAATAAGTATGCCTGTGAGATTTACAATTAAGGCAAGGCCCACAGAAATTAAATGAGATAACCAGCATAATGCTAGTTCATGGCTGAGCTAGTACTGGAACTTGAGAGTCCTGCTTCTGAGTTCTCTGATCTTAGGTTGTGTGGATTTGAAAAGATAGACATCTTGGACTCCCAGAGGAAAGTGCTCCAGACGAAATCAATCACTGTCAGAAGTGGGTGAGATTTCACTGAAGTCATGCCAGGGGTGAGTTGAGCAATTCATCTTCAAAGAGGTTCATTGCATCTTATCTCCAGGAAGATATTAATGATATTAATGGCACATTTATGCAATGTGTGTTTCAACATGCAAATTATTAAGAGATTTCTTTTAGTTGTTTGTACTTGCTTTCAGACTGAACTATAAAGGGTTTGTCACAAGCCCTACAACCTACCCAACTTCTGTTGAAATCAGAGGTGAAACTCCCACTGACTGCAGTAGAAAACTTCTAAACTGTATAAACTTGGACAAAACCTGGAACAACCTGGTACTTGGTGATAGAGGTTTGCTGGGAAATTGAAAAAATAACAAGTAAAAGGATAATTATTTTTATAATCAAAGAATCATGGAATCACAGAATGGATAAGGTTGGAAGGGAGCACAGTGGGTCATCTGTGTTGGAAAAATGTAGGCTAATTGCCATCCTTTCTTTAAGGACTGCCATGCATCTCTTTGCTCCCAGGATACGAGCTATCCTGCTTATCACACTAGGAAGCATTCCCAGTGCTTATATCTAGGGCTTTTCGCCAGTGAGTAAGGAATGCATAGTTCTTCAGAGCAAGCTTCTATGCTGTTAACATGCCCAAAACCAAGCATAAGCATGTCAAATAAGGCTTGGGAAGTTCACGAATAGCTACAGACTCATGTCAGACAGTAACAAGACGAGTAACAAGAGTTTGGTAATGGCCGACCATGAAAGAAAGCATGTGAGCAATCAAATTCACTTCTTTTGAGTTCTTGGTTTCCCAATCATAATGTTCAAGTGACAGAGAGCCTAAGAGTAGTGGAGCATGTTGCAGAGGGCCCTTTACATCCAACCATCCATACCCCTCTTCCCCTCCTCCCATACTCCTTGGAGGTGTTAGCCCATTGGAATGTGGACCCCGTGGCATGGCCAGAAAACAGTAGCCATGTTACTGTCTATATTCATAATACACAATTATAAAAATAGACAGTAGCTAGAGCGAGACATTTTGTTTTACACTCTGTAAGTGGAATGTTAGGTCCCATTCACTGCTTGTGTCTCTCTGTACCCCCTAAGGAAGAATGAAAATCCACAAGACATACATGGATATGAACTTCACCCCTTCCTTCCAAACAGTTCCATTCATCACAAGCAGCTTGCTCCTATTTCATACACAACAATGCTCAGAAGAAAATTCTACTCCCAGGACATGGATCAATGCAGACTCACCGACTGGCTGCTCGCTTTGACCACATCAGATTTAGGTTGGTCTGGGAGAGACCAAAGTGAAAGCAGCAGCAGCAGCAGCTGTCTGCCCCTTGATTCACAGTGGAGGCGACCTCTGTAAAAATCTCCTTTAAAAATATCTCAGGGAGTTTACCACACTTGCATGATGAGCAGAGAACACCGTGAGTAGATGCCTCCATGTCAGACAATTACTACCAAATGTACTTTTTCTTCCTGTAATGTGATGGGAAACAGTTCAGTAATTAAAGAGCAGGCTGAAGGGGATATTTTTAGTAACTTGATAGCTTTACAATCACTGAATTATCTGCCAGGAGTAAGTTGCACACACGTGTGGTTATAACTGGAGTAGCTGCAATTATCCCGATGGGAAAAACAGTTCCACAGGTCACCTGCACATGGGGTGTTTATTTGTGCACACATGTGTCTGACAGAGAAACAGCAGTTCAAGGGTCAGCACACCTTGGTTACCTACTCCATGGTCTACATCTTTGCTCTCTGTTTCCCTCCTGGAGCATCCCACACGCACAGCCCCGCACCACACAAGGCTATGCAGGTGTGAGTACATCCCTTTTTCCAGGTGTGTTTTATAACCCTCCACAGGTCCGTGATCCCCGCTGGTCCAAGGCCAGGAAGCAGTGCAAAGGGAAGGGGATGAAAGGAGGGCTGGGAAAGGGGTGCCAGAGCTCCTGGGACCATAAACATTGGATGGGATAGAGATAAAGGGCTTCTGCCCTGCTGTTATTCCTTCCATTGCAGGAAGAAAAAGTACCTCTCTGTCCTGTTTTCCACAAGGTAATTGCAACTTTGTCCAAACATAAAAGTCAGGAGAGGAGGCAGGAGGTATGACCAGGGCAGTGATTGTCCCCCTGTACTCAGCACTGGTGAGGCCACACCTGGAGTCCTGTGTCCTGTTCCAGGCCCGTCAATACAAGAAAGACGTTGATGACATGTGCTGGTGCACATCCAGAGAAGATGGTGAAGGGTCTGGAGAGCAAGTCCCACAAGAAGCAGCTGAGAGAGCTGGGGTTCTTGAGCCAGGAGGAGAGAAAGCTCAGGAAATACCACATCTCTCTCTACAACTATCTGAAAGGAGGATGTAGCTGGGTGAGGGTCAGCCTCTTCTCTCAGAACAGGAGAGAGGACATACACAGCCTCATCCTGCACCAGGGAAGCTTCAGGTTGGACATCAGGAAGAATTGCCTCATGGAGAAGGTTGTTAAGCATTGGAATGGACTTCCTGGGGGGGGTGGTGGAGTCACTGTCCCTGGAAGTATTCAAGGAACAACTGGATGTGGCATTTGGTGCCATGGTCCAGTTGACAAGGTAGTGATGGGTCAAAGGTTGGACTCGATGATCTCAGAGGTCTTTTCCAACTTAACTGATTCTGTAATTCTGTGATCCTCTGGACACAGAGACCATGCAACTGCTTGGCACAGTTGTCTGTGACAGGCAAAGACACAAGAGGGGACAGAGCAGCCCTCTGCTACTCTGAGCAGTCACTCGCTAGCTATTTTCTAGATCCTAAATAGCATCAGATACAGAAAACACAGACCTGTCTTACAAAACCCTGGCTGTTATGTTCCTACTTCTTTTACCAAGCACAGACACAGAAGAGGAAAGAAATCAGCCAGAATTCATCTGGTTGGTGTCTTTCCTTTCTTTCTTCTCTTCTCCTTTTATTACCTAGAACTGTAATTCAGCCACTGCTCTGAGAAATTTGGAGCTTCTCTCCAAGAAGACGGTGGCAATATTTTCTTAGCAGATAAAGAGTTTTCCTACAGAACCTGGCAGCTTTTAGGTAACCCATAGTACACCTTACAGCTGCAGACAGAATTGTCTGGGAAGGCTGCAGTTTAATACAGGCAGTCAGCAAGCTGGCTGGCTGCATATGGACTTGAAGCACATATGCATGGATAATGCACTATCCAGATGTTTCAAAGACTTTATGCATATAGAAAACAGAAATATTTTATGCATATATACATACTGTATATGTACATACATCACTCATACAAATACATGTATATAACACACATTTTACATTGGTAAATAGATGGAAATGATGGAAGGAATTCAAAACTTACTGCAGTTGATTGGGAATACTCGGAGACACTGTATATACAGGCTGTCCTGTATAGGTTATGGAGTCTCCCACCTTGGAGATATTCAAAAGCCATCTGGACGTGGTCTTGGGCAACTGGCTCTGGGTGTCCCTGCTTGAGCAGAGAAGCTGGACCAGATGAACTCTGAGTCCTTTCCAACCTCAATCATTCAGTGATAGTTCTTATTGAAAGCCATATGAATGCCATTCTATCTGCGTGTGAACTTCCACCCTAAGTTACAGTTCTTACTGTATTCCTTTTAGTTCATGACGTTATCCATATATTAGTTCTTTTTTCCCGCTGTTAGGGAAACTGAGGCCCTGAGAACCAAGTGGCTTGCACTGGCTTTGCACATCAAACCAGAGCAGGGGCTTGCCCCAGGCTAGAAACCATAACTCTCCAAGACTTCTTGCTGCTTACTTTTTTCCTCCTCCTTAATTGCAAACTACTTGGGAGAACAAATGCCTCTACAATTTTTGGAGCCAACTGTGCCCTTGGTGGCCATGCTGACATCTTCAGTACGTCATTGTTGAAAGTGTTGGTTAGCCCCATTTGGGAAGGAGCTTTGATAAAATGCACTTGTTCTTGAACATATGAGTGGTTTTGAGAACCTGAGTCTAAAATTCAGTGAATGCTTTGAACAAAAGTCATCTTTGTAATGAACAAAGAAAAATTTCCTGCAGTGTGGGTATGCTTGAGATATCTGGAGAACACCAGGACTGTCATACCTGCAATTCAAGATCAAGATTGAAAGTGGCTGCTCTAATACCACACCAAGAAATAACCAATCTTAGCACAAGAATAAGACTGGATACAAGCTGACCAAAGGACTGCTGCAAAAACCCAGGGGCACTGTAAAACAGTATCATACTTTCAATTTACATTTGGCCATTTGTGTATCTAAGGCGCATTGCAAGAGACCCATCAGCAAATATAAACACCGAACACAACCATGAAAGAAAATTTCCCACCTGCTGTCTCAAGGCAACACTCAAGTTCCACCCAGCCCAGCTGGCCACTCAGCTCAGATGTGGTCAGAAGGGCAGGAGGGCTTCCTCCTCCCCTCGCTAGGGAACAGCTCTATTTTTAACAGGGCTGCCAGGAACAGGTTCAGTTTCCTACTCTTTGTCCATCCCCTGCTGAAAAAGTTTGCCAAGTGAAACGAAGACCACGGGCAGTGCTCTGTAAGGGAAGAAAATCCCATTTCCCAAAGGATGTTATTAACCTGGAGAAGCATTGGCCCCAAAAGGGCTACAAGAAGAATAAAAACTAAGAAAGTAGCTCCCAGGTGCATTAGATGCTACTTGAGACTTTTAAACACAAGCTTGGAGGATCACATTACTCCATTTTTCAGTTTGGAAATGAAATCTGCTTCTCTAGGTGGTTTATAAATAATTGCCAGAACTTCCATTTTCTCTGAGAAATTAATCAAAATCAAAGTTCAATTTCAGTCTGGCAAAATATAAGCAGTAATGAACAACACTGTACATGCATTTAAATTTTTCCAGAAGTTTTCTTTTGTCTTCAGCAATCAAAATTATTATTTCTCTGACCAGTCACATGGCACTTCAGAGCAAGAAGATATAAGAAGGGCATTTTTTGCCCAGATTGCAACAGATTTTCAATCTGCTGGTTTAGCTGTTTGAGGCGGTTTTCTTTCTCTTAAGTCACAACATCACAAAGCCACTGTGCAAACAACAGAAGGTTTAAACAACATTTATTAAGACATTTTTACCGCACCCATTTTCATGGTATTTGAGTGCCATGAATGGATGGCAGTGCTGCAGAGGGTTAGGATGGCTGCCCATATACTGCATGAAGAAATACCTTCGGCCCCTGTTTGCTGTGCTTCCAGATGAATGTCATCAACACACAAGCACTAGCTGTTCCAGCCGGTGTTTCCAACAGCCTAGCCCAAGGCCTGATCCATCCCTTGCTCTGGTCAACGGTAAGACCCCAGCCAAGCTCACTGGCAGCTGGACCTGGCCCTCAAGCTCTGGTTGCAGCAACAGCACCATGAAATTCGTGGTTGTAGTAAAGTAATTCTACACAGAGAAGTTCCTCTTTGCCTCTGAACAATCAAATCACAAGCACTTTTTAAATGCCAGAAGCAAGTGAGGAAACAAGAAGGAGAGGGCTTATTTTATGGAAAGCCATTTGCTATGTTTGAGCTCTTTACATCTTTCTTTGATTTTTTTTGTGGGATGGCCCAAGCTCTGCAGGGTCTACTCTTATGTCATTTTATACCTTTATTTCCACCTACTTCTTAAACCATTCTAGGAAAACTAAAAAAAACCTTATTCAGATAACCAACCTCATTTTTGTGAAACCAGCAAGTCTATTCTATCAGATGGGCTCTGTGGTTTTATGTGCATGCACATCTCTTTGGGCATCTGAAAAAAAAGAGAGAGAAAAGAGCCTACCGACGGTGGCCACAAAAATTTCATTTTACTATGCTTGGTCTGTATTTTCTATGTTTGTTACCAGGTAGCAGGACTTCAATACGTGCATTTTGTCTTTGATGACTAAAATAAATTCATTTCCAAATTCATTCTCAGACTAGTTATCTACCTAAACAAGGAAGAGCACTAAAGGATAGACCTCTGTGGTAATCTGCACCACCTCAGATCCTTAGTTTCCAGGACAGCATTACCACACGCACATGTTTGACAAAACTAAACCCAGATTCAGCACCCTTTAAAACAATCATAAAATTCCACTGGCTTCAGTAGCTGCACTGAAAATCAAATCTCCGTTTGGAGAAGGTGAATTAGTCTGCACAAACTGGGAGCCAAACATTTCGGAAATATTGCCAGAGGTTCTTTCAATTACTCTTTCAACAAAGAATAAGAAAAAAAAATCAGCAGCTCAAACACCTTATTCTAAATATATAAAACCAATAGAGGAAGTAATGGATAAACCCCCTTACTGCTGTATCTCATAAACTACGGTGTTTTCAGTCCAGATTGAAAGGAGAAACAAACCAATCGCCATTTCTTTTACACTGTCAAACAGATTAACTTCTCCCAAGCAGATGAAGCCAAAATAAGAAGCCACATAGTGAATATTTCTCTGTATCAAACAGGTTCGAAGCTCATCTTGTGGATTCTAAGTCAAGCTGCATGTGTAGAAAAACTTCTCTCTACTTATTTTGATTAATTTGCCTTGGGCATTTCACAAACAGAAATCTGACGCTTGATTCTTTGCAAATTAGTCACTCCACTCCTTTCCAATAAATCTTTATGTCCTTTATTTTTAGAAACATAATATAGCCATTAGCAAATCATAGTTGTGCTGCCCCATCCTATTCTTCTCCATAGCATAAAGTGTCCCACACACTCGCTACCTCCATTCTTTCCCATCCTCTCCCTCTTTTAAGCGTCTTTCACCACCAGATTGGCATTGGCAGCCAGCCAACCAGTCAGTACTTTACCTAGACAAGTGCTATGCTGATATGCCTAGATCTTTGAAGCGTCACACAACAAGTCCAACAAGTTAGTTTTCCTCCTATTTTAATACTTTTTGCAGAGGGCCTCAGCCACAAAGTACATTTCCCATCAGGTTTGGGGTTTGGGTCTTTTGTTTCAAAACAGCTCCTTTCTGTGCAAACTTCTGCTGATGACTTCCTTTTTGAAATGCTTTGACCTCTATGGTATTTTTGAGAAAATGCATGAGAGATGCCTTTTGAATGATATTACATTATACCTAAATTAGGTATACGCCCCAGGAACCCCAGTTCAGAAAGTCATGGTTGGATTGGTTAATGCCATTTTTAATGAGGACTGATGTGACATGCTGCCTAGATCAAAGTGCAAAGAGCTGGTTTTTGTCACTGTTTCCCATTAAAGCACATTTGGAAGAGGGACACGGTAATGAAACAAGTAGGACTGGGTATATTTTTTAAAAATAACACGCATCAGGCTGATAGAACACATAGCCTTAAAAAGACAAAAAAAATTAAAAAAAAAAAAAACCAAGAAAAAACCAAAGTATCATGTGTGCTGTTTTTTGCAAGTTCTCCCATATCTGTACCCACTGGGTATTGATTTCATTTTATTTCATTACCACATCTGAAGCTGCACTGATAGTAAATCACAAGCAGAGCCTAATTTACAAAGTTGTCCAATGGAGCAGTAAAGGCATTGCCCTTTCCTCTTATGAAAAGCTGTTTGTGATGCTGCCATGGGGGGCTGTCACTTCCCAGGGGAGAAACCATGACCTTCTGGGATAACTGCCTTTTGGAAGAAAGTTTTTGCAGGCAATTCTCAGCCTCATCTTTTTTGCAGATTATTGTGTTGCTCGATCTGGGGATGGTAAAATAGGTTGTGCCTATAAGAAGCCTCTCCCTTTGGATGTTGCTGCTTTCATACAATTATACTTCAAAACTCCTAATCTTTCATTACTGCTCACAGTGACACTGGCCTGCCTTTTATATTCAGGGAAATAGCAGGAGAGTTACATTAGGAGACTTCCTACATGCCATATTACCCATGTGTGTGCCATGGGTGAGACCCTTCAGGTTGGCATTTTCCACCAGGCAGGACCCCTTAGTAATAACCTGGTGCTCACGGCCAACAACAGAGCAATCTCCTTTCCCCCACACACCGCCTTTTGCTTGTCCTTGTAGAGCCCATTTGCACACCCAGCACTATGTTACTGACAACCCCAACAGGGACTTCTCTTAGGGGAGGCAATCAGCATGCACAGAGCTGAAGTACATCACAGGTCCTCAAGATTCAGAAATGCAGATGCTTGTACTGTATTTTGAGTGGATATTGTTGCTCCCCTTGCTCGCTGCATCTGACTCACCTACTGAACCTGCAGATAAAGAAAAACTATTTGGGTGTCTCTGCCATTGTAGGATTGTTACAAGTGGCAAAATCAGAATTTTGATCTGGATACACAACACTTTTTCCAAATGCGCTGCGTCTACAGCGTGAATCACCTCCCTTCACACGCTCACCTGACAAACACCTCTGTGGCAACTTCAGGAGAAGACAATGAGCAACCAGCATGGGTAAAGGCATTTTTACAGCCTTACCCAGAGTTACTTGATCATGTTCATAGACACCTGTTTCTTGAAGGATGTTGCTTTTCTCTGTCCATGTCTATCCAGGTCATTGAGAGGATTTTTGATCACTACAGGCTTGTACAGACCGCCACCAAGTGCTCTGGAAACCATCCTTTCTGGCTGGAAAGACATTGTGTGAAGGCGTAAGCATAACCCTGGGAATCCAACGCACTGGAGCACTAACTCTGACTCACCACTTACGTGCTTCTGTCTCAGTTTCCTCCCTATATGAGTGAGGAAGATTAAGTTTAATTCTTCCCTCTCAAGGGACTCGGAAGGAATCAACGTTGTTTGTATTTCTTTTTAAGCATGCAGTGTGTAAACATTTTAGCTCAGTTAAGCTGTTCAAAACACAGTTATGTTGATTTTCTCAACATTTCCTCCAATTTGTTACACATTCTTTGCCATGAGGTCCTACAGCTGAGCTCGCAAGACCAAACACAAACTGGAAAATATGATGTCCCTATCCAGAGGACATCACAAATGAAAGGTCCCGTGATTAAACTCAGGCACGAGTCACTCACAGGTACATTAAGTCTGTGCGTGTTTGCATGGGCAGGGCCGTAGACTAGAGAAAAAAGCAAAACTAATCAACAACAGACATGGGGGAATGCGTGCAGGAGAGTGCAGCACCAAAGGCATCCTTGACACGCATTTTTAGCTTGTAAAATGCCGGATTTACACGGAAAGCAGTAACCACACAAAGGTTTCTTTTCGAGGAGAGGTCGCACACCAACTTTCTTTCTCTTGAGCTTACGGTCGCGACGGCAAAGTCCCGCTTCGCACCCCCAGGGAAGCGGGATTCCGGCCCCGGGGGCGGCAGCCCCAGCCGGCACCTCCCTGCCCGCAGCCGCGGAAGGACGGACCACCCCCGCACGCTCTCCCACGCGATCTCCAGCCCGCCACGTGCACATCCCACCCGCCGCCCGATGGCAAACCCCCGGGATGCCCGGTGCCCACACAGCGCGGCGTCCACTCTGTCCCGCTCCCGCCCCCGCAGATCCGTCCGGCAGGTCCCGAGCGCCCCTTCCCCAGCCGTGGGAGCTGCCGCCAGCCCAACTGCGGGGCCGCCCCCTCCCCGCCCCGGGAGGAGTCCCCACCTCCCGACCACTCCTCCTCCTCCTGCTGGAAGGGGAAATATGAAGCTGAGCCGTCGCCGCGCTGCGCGGAGACGAGCGGGGACGCGGTGGCGGCGCGGGTATCCTCGGGTACCGAGCGGCGGCGGCCGAGCCGGAGNGAGCGGCGGCGGCCGGAGCGCAGGAGCGGGCAAGGAGCGCTGCGAGCCGGGGAGATGTCCGTCCCGTACGGCAAACTCGTGCGGTACCTGTTCCCAGCCCTGCTGCTGCACGGTGAGTGCTGAGCCGGCGGGGCTTGGCCGGCGGGGCGTCCCGAAAAGCGGCTGGGGTGCGAGGGGGCCCCAGAACATCTCTGGCGGGGGCAGAGGGGTGCGGGTGGGTGCGCTCTCCCGTCATGGCCGCGGGCGATGGGTCCCGCCGGCCCGGGACAGGGGTCTGGCAGAGGATGGGAAGCGAGCAGACCCCGCTGGCTCTCCCTGCCCCCCGTATTAGCGGCACCCTGCGCAGCACGCGTGGGAGCGGCAGCCGCCGGCGGAGGTAAAACCACGCCGAAAGTGCCCCGCTCCTAAGTGTGGGTCGGCGGATTGTGTTGCAGCCTGGGACTGCTTGGATGGAGCAGTTGGTCCGGGCACCTAACACAAAGTTTCTTTACTCACCTCCGGGCAAGAGCTGGCGCTGCCGAACTCCGGCGCGTTTCGTCGAGACACCCTGCGGGGCCCGCGTTCCACCTCTTCTCGGGAAAAGTTTTTTGCCGTGGATGTGTTATCTGGGAAGCCTTCGGCAGCAGAGTGTGCCAGCACCGGATCTTGTGCCCAACTAAAATTGTTTTGCTGCAGAGCACAGAGATTCTGGGTGTTATTACACACAGTCCTGCTTTGACAGTCTCTCAGATTAACCCTGGACTGACATCTCTCTGAAACTTCACAACAGGCAAATTTTTAGTGAGAAAAGTCAGCGTATTTAAACTTAAAAGTTTGGCTTGTAAATCCATTTTTAGGCCCTTAAACAGATAACCCATCTTTCCAGAAAGCCAGTGTTCTTCAAGAGAAACTTCTGAAAAGGAGGCAGTTTAATGAGCTCCTTAGGTATGTCTAACATTTGGCAGCCAGATTTGAAAAATCTGGGTATGATCTCCTTCTGAAAGTGTGACTCAATCTACTCGGTTACAGCATCATTTTGAAGAGTGTTCCTAATTCTGAAGTCCTTTGTAGCATCCAGCGTCCTTCAGTTAAATTTCTTAGGACCCCAGGCTTAGTCTTAAAAAGAGGAATTTTTTTAACTGTTGAAATGCAAGTGGCCTACATGGATTCAGTGGGAGATCTGTGAGCTGGGGTTAAGGATTTCAAAGCTATTCCTGGGGTTGATTTTGTGAAGCAGGGATTGTCTCTCTCTGTGTTTGTACAAGTGCTAAGCACACACTATGGTATTTAATAAATAATAAAGAGCATGGGCTTCTGATGGTATATTTTGTTTTGAGAAAGAAAGAGTAGGAGACTCTGATCCCCAGGAGGGGGTTTTATACTCTTCTCACAGCTCAGCTATGAGATCCGGAGAGCGTAGAAACATGTTTAGCTGAGCCAGACCTGACAGGACGCCAGAGGTGTTCTTTAAACTCTGTGATCTGAGATATAAAAGTTGAAATGGGAGACTTAAAGTTAGAGGGTAAAGAGAGGAGGTGTAATTGCAGGGTTGGACTGCCTGGCTCATCTGCTTGGAATTACAGAGCAGAGCTGAATGCTGGCTGGAGCAGGAAACAAATCAGGGCCAGTGATCAGATCAAAACAGCAGCTGCCAAAAGAGGCTGATGAAGGAAAGTCATCCATTTCTTCCATCTGCAGTTATATTTCACCAAAAAACATAAACCTAAGTTCTTGTAGAAAGATACAACTCGCTGCCTTGTATCTGAAGACAAACACCTTGGTAATGCAGCAGTGCATGGTTTGGATCTGAGTTTCAAGAGTTTGGAAACTACTGCCCTTTTACAAACTTGAAAATTGTATCAGTGGCATATAATGCACCAAAATGTAGCTCATGGAAATGTGTTTGCCCTATTGACTTTAATTTGGTCTAGAGCTTTTCCTACCATGTCATAAAGCCCGTAGAAGCATCCTTCGATCAGCGGCTATCCTGAATTGCTAATGTGTAAGAATAACCAGGAATCCCAGGGGATTGC
Source organism: Falcunculus frontatus (assembly GCA_013398115.1). Lineage (NCBI taxonomy): Eukaryota > Metazoa > Chordata > Aves > Passeriformes > Falcunculus > Falcunculus frontatus. Next base: position 140,846 of record VZRV01006483.1, on the reverse strand, counting down.
AGTGTTAATCCTCTTTGCAGCTTGCAATGTTTTCTTTTTGAATTTCTATTGCATATGGCAATTTAAGGGTTAAAAGTGAGTGAGTGTGGGTGGGTGATTGAGGAGTTTTAGGGCTTAAAGCTTTGTGACACAAGTTAAAATGCCCTGTTGAAGCTAAAGCTTCTGCTTTCCTTACATTAAGAAATGCCTATTTTAACATCACTGAGTTGAAATTTGGAAAAACTGGTCTTCGTTAATCAAAATAAAACCTGTACATGTACAGTGTCACAAAAAAAAAGGAAAAAAGGTTTGCAGCTGGAAGTTGTCCATTATCACTGTTTTCTTTGCTTAGACAAAAAGCCACAGAAGTTTCAGATGTCAAACACTAAGATCATTCAACTCCAAAAAACCTGAATAATAAGAGCTACGTTCAAGTGGATTCGAAACAAATTTGGCTAATTTCTTTTGTAAACATAACCTTTTTTTTTTTTTTTAATAAATACAGATGCTAAAAAAACACTTTAGTGTATTTCTGATTATGCTACTGTTAGAGTAATGAGCTAGAAACTTTAAAACAATTAGTTGATAACATCATGGAAATGGTACTAATAAAGATGATGAAAACAAGACTGATAGGCTTTTCAGAGCAAAACTGTTTATGCTTTTAAAAGTCCTCTGGCATTGTTGCTTAAATTAGTTACATAGCAGTGTTTTATTTCAAGACTTTTTCAGGGAAATAATAAGTAAATGCATCAGGAGATATAAATACGCATAGCCATAAAATGAACTTATATTGTGCTCTGTGCTAGAGACATGTGTGATCTGTTTCCTCAGTTGAATAATGCATTTCAAAATCTGAGAGACAGTAAAAAGATCAGAAGACACACTGCTTAGTGTAAGACTTGGAGAGTTTTCAGGGAGAGTTAGAAGATGGACTAAATTTTATGCACAATTTTGTCAGTGTGAATTCCATTTCACTCATCTTTGTAGCTTGACTGCGGGCTAAAACAGTGGTAAGATGTCGATGTCATCAACAGAAAGGGCAAATTTTTTTGTGCTTTGTAGGGTGTCCGTAGAAAGTAGGCTAGCACACAATGGGACCCAAAAGTAGCCTCAACCACACTGGAGGCAAATGCCTTCAGCTATTCAAAGCAAGGGTAATACTTCATTAGTGAGGTGATTATTTAGGGCTGATAGAGGGTAGGATTATATGTAGTGAGTTTGTTTAGCGCTGTCCTCACCCGGACACAAGTCCCGTGGGAGCTGGGGGCAGTTCTGCCCGAATAAACCCCAGTGCCAAGGTGTGGGTGCAGGCAGGATGGAGCAGATGTCTCTGACAGAGAGCAGATGTTTCTTTCAAAGAGGGCAAGACCAAACTACCATTGATACTGAACTGCACTGACATCCCAGCGCTGCACCCACTCCTGTCAGCGGCAGAGTTCCCACTGCCCTGAAGGAAGGTGGGCTTTAACCCTTCATGGTTTCATAAAGAAGCCCACACTCTGGGCAGTGCCATTTCACCTTGCACAGGTAGCAGCAGCCATCCCAATTAAGAACTTCAGCTAAGCAGAGGTTATGGGCTGTGTAACTGCTTGGCACTTGGTTCTCTGACCTCTTCCAAGATAGGACATAGAATAAGGACTAAGCTGTAGGGTAGCAGGGGACCTCCATGCTGGGCCTGTCGGCTTTGAGGGAGTTACTGTTTAGCTGTCCCATCTAAACAGACTTTGGATCCCTCCTCAGGATCTTGCATGCTCTAAAGCATTCATTTTGCCTCTCTTCAAAAGCTGCGCTTGGAAACTCTGTGTGCGCAAGAGAGGCAACAGATACATGTGAAAGGAAGTCATTGTCCTGTCTGCTTCCCTGGCCATAAAACCCGGCTTTCCTTTCCCAACCCTTTTGTTTGTAGTAGCTAATTTAGGCCCCAGTCTTGCGAGGACTCTTTGAAGTTTCAAGTGCAGGGAAAACACTGGTAAACACAGCTCGTGGCTTGGTAACAGGACATTATATTCTCCATGGCAATTATGTAAGCTTGTGCTGGAGCTAGAAGCCTGTCATAGGCGTTATCTGACACTATCCCACATCAAGAAAGAGCATGATCCAAATGTCTATTTATTTAATTGTGCAGGGCAACTGCCCAGATAAGGGGAGCTATAAAGTTAATCCAGCCAATTATTCTTTATCTGTTGTAAGGTTTTTCCAGTTTCAAACAAGTTCTAACTTGAAAAGAGATTGCTGCAGGAGTAAAGCATGAATGTTAAAGTGTTTCTATCAGAGATGAAGGCATTGCTTGTTTTGAATTTACGCTGTCACTCAAGGTTGTTTTACTTCATAATAAAATTTTGTTCTTCTATATTTACATCACTAGAAATTTAAAAAAAGGAAAAAAAAAGTTAAGGGTTCCTGCTGAGCAATCCCAGTCTAAATCCAGGTTTGAATCCTACTTTGAGGTAACATCTATTCTCCCATCTAGCAAAGGATGAACCTGCTGAACACCTGGTAGCTTTGAGACTGGTTTGAAGCGCTGCACTTGGACATGTTCGAAGCTGTGGTTTAGATTCTGGTAGAGACATTCATTAAACTGATAAAATCTAAACAGTTTAAGATCATTTGCCTTATACTTTAGCAGTCTGGCATAGCTGTGAGCAGAATTTGGCCAGGGTGTTTAGGCACAAATTAAATTAAAACTATCTGTGTTCGAGCACAACTCTACTGATTATCTTTGTTGCGATTGTACAGTATTTGCATACTATTTTTCAGAAAACCAAAACATTCATTCTAGCAGCTTGCAGGTTTTTGCAGAAATGTTGGCGGAGAGCTTTGTCATAACCATTTTTGAAACACGTTTGGGTAATGGGCTGCCAACAGATTGCCCTTTTAAGATTTGTATTTTACTCACAGCTATGTGCAGAAATCTTTGAAGAACTTGAAAGTAACCTATCTTCTCTTAACAATTATTTTCATCTTGAATGGTTGTTCCCACATCAGATGCAGGTTTATAGGTGAACATGAGAGCCTGAAGCCCTCTGTCTGGTATAATGTATGCTTCCATCCACGTCTTACTGGCATGGCAGCTGTACAGGCCTCCACTTTCCCACTCAGATGGATGTTGGATCCTGCCCCTGTAAAGTGTGATCTGGGATCACAGGCCCTCAAAGATCTTTGTGATCTCTGAGGGTCTGGGCAAGGATCCCCAGTGGGCTGTAGCACCTCTTATGCTATATGCAGTTAGTTTCATGCTAAAGCTGTGTCACTGCTAGGACTTGATTTTGAAAGGGAAGCTGGATATCAGCTCATCATTAAATGCTTTTGTTTTTCTACCTGGTATTTCAGGTGGATTCTGGAATTTTCCTTTTCCTTTTGGACTTGCTCCTTTGTGAAAGCAAATGCTGTGGGGTGGGGGATATAATCATATGATCTCTGGTCGTGGTGTAGCTAAAGTGAGAACCAACGAGAGGCTTCATAAAATTATTGTCATTGGTCTCATGTAAAGATTTTTTTTTTTATTTGTTTGAAGTCTGTCACACTTTTGAGTAATAACATAGTGGGTGGATTTTGGTTTTATATTTTTTAACAAGTGGGTAATATTCCTTCATAACACACAAAAATTCGAACAGTCATTCAGAGAGAGTCTGAGATATTCTCAGTTGAGTCTGAGATACTCGGTCGTGGAGAAACTGAAACCTACCATCTGTCAGTGCTGTGAGAAGAGCAGACTTGGATCTCTCTGAATGAAAGTAATGGCTCCAACTATGTTGCAACTGCATCTACTCTCCAAAGTGGGCTTCTAAGGAGTTGTGAAATTTTTTTCCCAGTTTTGTGAATGCATGTTTTAACCTTGAGCCTTTCCAGCAATGTCTCATTTAACCTGGCTGAATAGATCTTTTAAAATAAGTGACATCATCCCTGCAGGACCTCAGTTTTGCAGAACACCTCGTGTGCACTGCCGAGGGTGGAGCAGGGGGACACTGCACTGCCTCTGAGCACCTGCTGTGAGGAAAAACACAGAAGATGGTGTTTGATTTACTGCTCTGTTAGGGAAGCATATCACCAGTCTCAGTATCTGACCAACAGATGGTACAAGGGGAAGTTACATCTCCTTTGTATGGTAGTTATATCTACAGGCATATGTCAATAACTACAAAAGTGTTGAAATTACTACTTTGCAAGGAAGAAGTTTGCACTAAATTAAGTATTTCCTTGCTCCAGCAAGGCAAAGATGCGTAAAGGTCCCAGTGCTGTCTCTTGATTTTATACTGCATTTCATATTCCAAAATTCAGGTTCTGTCATGTTGTTTAGCATTATTGAGAGCAGCCCCAAGGAGAAAGACTTGGAGCAGTGTGTGCTCAGAGCCCCGAAAGCCAAACATCCTGGGCTGCATCCAAAGCAGTGTGGGCAGCAGGGCGAGGGAGGGGATTCTGCCCCTCTGCTCTGCTCCAGTGAGACCCCACTTCAAGTGCCCCCCACCCCAGCTCTGAGGTGCCCAGCGTAAGAAGCACGTGGACTTGCTGGAGCAAGGTCAGAGGCCTGGTGCACCTCTCCTATGGCAACAGGCTGATAAGCCTGGAGAGGACAAGGCTCTGGGGAGACCTTAGAGCACCTTCCAGTACCTAAAGAGGTCCTACAAGAGAGCTGGAGAGGGACTTTTTACAAAGGCATGTAGTGACAGGACAAGGGGAACAGCTTTAAACTGAAAGAGGGCAGGTTTAGATTCGATGTTAGGAAGAAAGTCTTGACTGTCAGGGTGGTGAGGCAGTGGAACAAGTTGCCTAGGAAAGTTGTGGATGTCTCATCCCTGGAAGTGTTCAAGGCCAGGCTAGATGGGGCCTTGACCAGCCTGGTCCTGTGGAAGATGTCCCTGCCCATGGTCAGAGGGAAGTGGAACTGGATCATTTTTAAGGTCTCTTCCAACCCAAACCATTCTATACATGTGTTTTCTACATCTCTCCCCGTGTCTCTGCAGCCTTCATTATGTTCTCATGCCTCTCTTGATTACCTGAATTTGTTCTTGCCTTCATTTGTCACAGCTGGATGGATAGAGTCTCAAACAAATAGCCTCTTTCCTCTAGGGCTGTCAATGCAAACCTCCCTTCCATTCCCTGGCTGCAGTTTGTCATTTGCAAGTTGCAGACAGAACTACATTCATGTGACATGGAGAGCGGAGACACAATTGCTTTTGAGCTGTATCAAAGAAAAGACACTGTATAATACCACATAAAGTTTGACTCCTTTTCAAAAACTCCTTCTTTTCATTATTTCCTTCAGGGAATAATTTGGAATGTCTGATGTGGTTACTGCGTTTTCTTCTTTGATATGTGCACGTACAAGATGGTGTCCCCCCACAGAAGGATTTTTGCTTGAAGAAATTAAATCCCTAAGTATGTCTAAATGAATAAATCATTTCTAAATGCATCTGTATTCATGAGTCGTGTGATACGAACTAGGCAAAATAACGACTGCTTAAAAGCAAGTGGTACAATATGCTTTGGAAATAGCCAGTTGAACAATTTCAAAACCTCCTCGTGATCGCAGATTTCAAACGTTTAACAACTTCAAAAGGAAACGTGACTTTTCAAAGTCTTTTTTCAGTGTGAGATAATTTGTCTGCAGGAGGCACCATGTCGAAAATTAGCACTGCTGGCTACAACCTCTGCCATGTACCTTGCAGGCAGTACATGGACATGAAGCACAGACCCAACCTAGTAAATCCTGCCTCTCCAAAGATGTAGTCAGCTCAAGCAGAGCATCACGCTGTCATGGCCATCCCATTTCTGGCTGCAGAATGGGAGTTGTTTGGTGCTAACATGGGCAACTCTGCTCAGCAATGTAGAAATACCTGAGAAACCTTGACTTCCAGAAAGGGAGAAGTACTGAACCCCTGAAAATCAGGCTTCTGTAAGGGCATCTCAGGCAGTGTGCTCAAATATCAAAGTATCCCTAGTATTTATTACCGTCTAGAAAGCAAGGCCATAAATTCTCATTCACGTTGAAGAATTGTTTGTAACCTGCAACATAACAAAGCTACCAAATTTTGCAGAAAATATTTTGTGAGGGTGTATTCATTAATCTCATTAAATCCTGGTGTTGTTCAATGGTGAGCACTGTTTAGGTTAAGGTATTTATTGTATTCTTTCTGAAAATTTTTTACCTTGTCTCCTGGATAAGTCCTTGCTTCTGTTTAGCTTAGGAATTGCTGGTTTTAAATGGTTGACATGTATTTAGAATTTTGGCAATGCCATTTTCCCAGGTGTTACCCAAGTGTCTTCCAGAAGGTCTAAGACCTAGCCAAAATAATGAATCAACACAATTTTTAATTTTTTTTTAATAGGAAATGGGAAAGGCTTAAGAAAGTGTCTACCTAACACCAAATAATATTTCTTTAATTGATTTTTTTTGTAATTGCTGTAGCCCTGCTGCAACACTGCCCAAGCATTTGCCCAAGTGTTAGATGGGACCTGGGGCATAAAGTATAGGATCCTGTGCTGGGTGGCTCTCACAGGTGATCCCCAACAGCCCAGTTTCTTATCCAGGTCAGCTGAGAAGGCACTAGAAAACATGGGGATGAATCTCAGACCCTGCCTCTGGAAGCATGTTCCGGTTAGACATCCCTTTCCTGAGATGGCTGTCCCAACTTCCTAGGCACTCAAAACAGCCCCTTCATCCCTCCCCATATCCATTTTCTAGCCCTCTGGTGCTCAAATTCCTTCTGGCAATGTAATACAGTTTCTAACACATTGTGTAAAGTTCATGTTTGTCACCTTTTAACCCCTAGATGTGGGGTTTTCTTTTGATCCATGTTTTCCAACATCTCTAAGAGCAGGCTGTGCCTAAAAGAGTAAAGGCACATTCCTTTTGAAACTATGTATTCATTTTGTTCAATTAATATTGTGTAGAGAGCATGATGGTGGATTTTGTATGTATACAGTACTAGAAACCAAAATTACTGTGTGCTGGAGATAAAGTTAGCTTTTGAAATTCCTTTTCCCCTTTAAAATAAAAATAGAAGAATCTGCCTTTAATTGACCACCTCAGTCATCACGGAGGCTTCCTGCGTGCAGAGGCTTTGCTTTTAATATCTGTTTTCCCTTGACTTTAAAGAGTAGTCTTTATTTGCAAGTTTATTATAGAAGCGTTCAAATTAGAGGTGGGCTGAAACCGCAAAGTTTGTGTCCGGATCTGGATGCAGCTTTCTGAAAATTGAAAGTCCAGGTTTTTGATTGTCCTGACCAGAGATGACGGAGGTGTCTATAAAATTCAGTTTCAGAGCCACGTCTCCTGGGTGTGGAAACTCAACACTTCAGTTCAAGCTCTTTTCCCCAGTTTATTTCATGAAGTAAATTTATGTAGTGGATTATTAGTCAGGTGACAGAAAGGAAGAGCTTCCCATAGTTTTTGGGGTTTTTTTTCAGATGAGAAAATAAGTGTAAACAGTATTTGCCCAGAGATACAACAATATGAACAAGTGTCATTCAACACAAGATGGTCACAATATCCTTTATTGCTTTGAAGCCCTACTCAGCAGCGTCTCATGATATAATTTACACTTTTCTGTCACAGGGCTGGGAGAAGGTTCTGCTCTTCTTCACCCGGACAGCAGGTCCCACCCTCGGTCCTTGGAGAAGAGTGCCTGGAGGGCTTTCAAGGAGTCACAGTGCCATCATATGCTGAAACATCTTCACAATGGAGCCCGGATCACTGTACAGATGCCTCCCAATATTGAGGGCCACTGGGTCTCTACTGGGTAAGGAAAGATAAAACAAGGTGCTTGGGATGGGGAACAGAAGAGGGTAAAGAAGCAGAGAGAGAAGGATGAATACTCCCACTTTCAACAGCAGGGGAAATATTTTCTTTAATATGGTGATGCTCTAAATTCCAGATGCTCTCTATATGTTTATGCATAAAAGGAGAAGGAGCAGCATTATGTACATTAAAATAGCGTGCCATAAAGCTGTCTTGATGACTCAATTTATTGTCTGGATTTTAAACAGCATGCTGTGAAATATCTTTAAATCTCTCTGAATAGGAAGGAGCCTACCAAGCTGCCAAAATGGATGCTCGTTCAAACATAAATTGTACTATATTTGTCTCCATGCATTAGATCCATTGAATGGGTTCTTGTTTTCAGAGCATGTGTCTAGCACAGGTTTTATTAGCAAAAGAAAGGAAGAAGCTGTATTTCACTAGTTCTTTTACTCTTTATACCTGATGACTTGTATTTCAGAGATTGTTTTGCTTTCTGTGTCTCAGCAGGCAATGGCCACATGCTAATTGGAAGTGACTTGTAGTAGGAAAGACTGGGGGTTTTTTTAACAGAAAGGAGTGTATTTCAGGATGAGAGGAAATGGTCTCAAGTTGCACCAGGGGAGATTTAGATTAGATATTAGGAAAAATTTCTTTACTGTAAGTGTGGTCAGGCACTGGAAAAGTCTGCCCAGGCAAGTGGTGGAGTTAATATGTCTGGAAGTGTTCAAAAGGCGTGTGGATGTGGCACTTGGGTTGTGGTTTAGTGGTGAACATTGTGATGCTGGGTTAATGGCTGGACTCAATGGTCGTAGAGGTCTTTTCCAACCTTAATAATTCTACAATCCTGTTTATATTAAGCAGTGTAGAGGTGACAAGGGGAACAAGTTTGAAGGCACAAAAGGGCTTTCTACAGGAAGTGGAATTTAACTGCCATTTATACTCTTAGAAAAAAAAAAAGGTTAAAAAAAGAGAGAAAAAAACCTACAAAACCAGAATATTGCATGGCCCAAATTCAAGCCAAGTAGAAGTTTTGCATTCATGGTCGGAGGTTTGCATTTACTGCAACCCCTGTTGATTGTCTGAGTGGAAAAGCTGAGGACGTGATCCTGCATATCCTGAGCAGACCAGAGCTCATGGAGTTACACTGAGAAGCTTCTAGAGCAGCTTATAAGCCAGTTCTTTGTGCTGTTCCCTGGACGTATGGCATGTCACTTTCTGATGTTATCAGTCATTCTGCTAAATCTACCGTGCAAAAGAGAGCAATAGATGTTTAATAAGCTGCTCCTATTTTCAATGAAGAATTGAGTCACGTGGTGGTCCCTAGACAAAAGGCAAAAGCAAAACATGATTCAAAGTATTTAAGCCTACAAGATAAAGCCTTTAGATATGATCACCATGAAGCAGTGTATTAATAGCAGCAGAGGGAATGGTTGGATAATCAGCAGGCCACAGATGCCTAGTTCCTATTTACTCCCATTCCTGCCGGAGGGACAGTAGCACCCAGGTGTCTCTGTGGACCCGTGTGGGTCTTGTTGCTTGTAGCATACCTGATGCGCCACCTTGCTAAAATTTTGTTTCCACGCTTTTCTTTCTTCCCGCAGCTGCGAAGTCAGAGCAGGCCCAGAGTTCATCACAAGATCTTACAGGTTCTACCACAACAATACTTTCAAGGCCTATCAGTTCTATTACGGTGGCAATCGCTGCACAAACCCCATTTACACCTTAGTTATACGTGGCAAAATACGTCTCCGACAGGCGTCCTGGATCATCCGGGGGGGCACCGAGGCCGACTACCAGCTCCGCAACGTACAGATCATATGCCACAACGAAGCAGTAGCCAAAAAATTAAGTGAGTTGGTGAACCAGACGTGTCCTGGATTTATCCCAGAAGATAGTCCCTGGGAGCAGGATGTGAGCTATGATTTGCTGAGAGAAGAGAATGGCTGTGAATGCACCAAAGCTCTGAATTTTGCCATGCACGAACTCCAGCTGATCCGTGTGGAGAAGCAGTACCTGCACCACAATTTAGACCACCTTGTGGAGGAGCTATTCCTTGGAGACATTCACACTGATGCTACTCAGAGGAGGTACTATCGGCCCTCTAGTTACCAACCTCCTCTTCAAAATGCCAAGGTACGTGTGTGGGTTTGCATATACCCTCCTTTTAAGGTACTGGTGACAACGCCCAGATCACTCAGTCCTTCTGAGTGCGCTGGTGTAACCAGTGTGCTTCTAATACAGGGGGTCGATTGTAGCCTTAATTAGCAGAAGATCACAGAACTTACCTTGTGAGAACAGTAACTTTGCTGTGGTTTATGTGACTGCATCAAATATGCAAAAAAAAGTAATCTGGTGAACCAAAGTCAATAAAGGCCACTCTGAAGATGGAATCAGAGACTTGTAGGCAGAAGTGGGAGTGGTTGGCTGGGACCATGGCTGTAGGCTAGCAGCTGAGAGGAAGGTTTCATTTAGACCTGAGATAGAAGAAAAGGAGCAGGGATCAGTGGATGCTTCTATCGCTGCAAGGGGGGACAGGGAGAGAGGAAATCAAAAATTAATATCAGCGTATGGAATCAGGGTGATCCATAACCTGAAGAGGATATGGGGAAATTGGAAGGTAAACACATGGAAGGGGCAGCATGAAGGGAAAAAAACTGATGGACTGTGCAGGTCATGGATCCAGGCATAGGCACACACATTAAAGAAATGAAAAACAGGTGAATTTTGAATGGGGCTCTAATGCCATTTGATAATTCAGTTTTCAAAGGGGCCTCAAAGTGCCCTCAGCTTCATGGGGAACTGATCAACCCATAGTAAGCTAAATGAAACTCAAACAGTCAGCAGACACTGATGGCCTGTAGCAGGAAGGCTGTCAATAGATCTTTCCTGGTGACATTTCAAAGGCAGGCAGCAATTGGAACCACATTGCCAGGTACTGCTGCCATTGGTGTGTTCCAGCTGGGCATTGCCACAGCATCACTTCCAGCTAATGGGTTACCACCATTTTGAATCATCTCATCACAAATGGTACAAAAATCAGCTACAGCTTATCAGCAGTGGCAGGAAACACAACAGGAGAAGGGAATGATGAAAAATGATGATTTTTTGATGAAAAACCCTTGGCTTTCCCTTCCATTCAAAACCTTCTGCCCTGGGTTGTTTCTGTCTCCTGTGAACAAAAAATTTTAGTAGGTTAGGTCCATATGTGATCTGCCTTAAATTGCTTTGTAGCCTGGCCTAGGGATCATTTTAATCCACAGCTGACTGTTTTGCTGTATGAAAACTGCTGTAATTTTTATCATTCTTGTGCTGTCTTCAAGTGACCAAGGACAAATTTGAATTTTCTTTTTAAACTTACCTTCCCAAAACAGAGAGTTTCAGCAGCAGCAGATGTACCACGGCACAATCCTCTTCAAAATTTTGCTTTTCTTTAATTGATTCAAACAACCACATCAACTTTCACTTTAATGATTTGGGAGTTCTTTGCTAAATCTCTTTCTTGCAGGTATCTGCAGATAGAAATTATCAGACACCAGCTATATTGTATCTGTCCTAGAAAAGATTGTAGATCTTTTTCCAACCACTTGAAACAGAGACAAAATCTTGATTTAAATCGCTGGAGCTGAGTATTTTTTCTGGTCTAATCTAGATGTCTTATTCTGGGCTGATATATAATGTAGTAAATGCCTACACTTCCACCTTGTAGTAATTTCATTACAGTCAGAGCAGTCAGATGTACTCTCAGCCAGCTTTATAAAATCAAGATTATTGTCCAGGCCTGCTGCAATTTTAGGACGCACAGGTAATGATTTTCCTGACTATCTGTTCTGCTACTGTAGCATCCTTTTTTTCTCTCTAAAATACGGCTCTAAAATACAATGCTCAAATTTAAGGAACCAAATTTTGCATAAGAAAGGTGTGTTTCTTGAGGATGGTTAGCTGTCTCAAGAGAAGCTGGGCCTGCTGATACTAGGCTTTCAGCATGATATAAATAGCAATACCCCTAAAAAATGAACCTTTGCCTCAGCTGCCATGAAAGATTCCAGGACGTGGGCTTGTTGGTTTGTACCTAAGCATGAAGATCTCTATACCAACAGATTCTCAACAGGCCCTCTGACCTACTCTTTGCCAAATGTAGGAAGAATAGTAACAGAAGTGCTTTTTTTCTTTTTTTTCTTTAAGTCCAGGCAAACATACCGTTGAAAGGTTATAACCCTTCCTTTTTGAACTCTTTTCCTTTTCTAATTGTTGCTCCACTGGGACCCAGCTGAAAATGAGTTTAAATGCTAAATTGAGTTTAAAACTACAAGTCACAGACTCCTCTGGAAACTGGACACCATGAATAAATAGAAACGTTAAATCAACTTGTTTTTTTAAGGTTTCTACAGTCATACCAAGAGGTTGGGGAGGCCAGGAAATTGCTTCTGAAGTGAATCAGGTGTATTGTGTGGAATCTTTCATTTAAGGCTTTTTTCATTTCCTTTTTATTTATTTATATTTTAGACTCATAAAGACCTGCCTAAAATAAGTTAAGAGGATTCACATTTTGAGTTAAATTTATAGTTAAGCCTCTATATAGAAGAAAGTTCCACCCAGCCCAAGAGTTTACACAGCCTGTAAGTTGGATGTGGTAGCCACATTCATTACTTATGTGGTTGAAATGAACGGTAATTAAAAGCAAATGATTGCTGGATATGTTAGGAATGCCAAAGCCACATGATCAGGACTTTAAACAAATAGAATTGGACCTTATCCAAATTCCTGTGGTGATTTCACCACGGGATGGTAAATCAAAAGGGCTGTCCAAAAACCAGACAGCTTTATGCTGAGCTACAAATCTGAATAAATTCACAGATTACCGTATCTCAAGTGTTCATATAAAATCAGGGAGCTTTAAAAAACATATAATATGTCATCTCTTAAGGCTTTACGAATTCTCTTAGATAAGAACATACCTTAAACGAATTCCTCCTGTAAAGTACATGGAAGTTCTTGAGTGCAGATGATGAATAGGTCACTATATAGATTTATCTTGGCTGTTTTCTAACCTGGCTTGAGATACCAGTTAGGACTGGCTGATGAATGGAGATGAACATCTTTGATGTCTCTTGACGTTGCAAGTTTATCAAGTGGTTCAGGCTATCACACAGGAAGCTTCTGCAGCCAGTGTGGGAGAGCACATGGGTGGGAAGGGCAGGATGGGGGAACTGCTTGGCCATCATCACATATATTACACAAAATGTTCCCAGTTAGGACAACACCAGGGAGGCTGCCTGATTGATTGTAATATCACAAATGTATACAGGGACTTGTAGCGTGAAGGAAGGTTTGAATGCCGTATTCGTTCTCTGTGCAGGACAGAAGATGTTTTCAGAAATGTCTGCTCTAAACTACAGAAAATGTGTACAAGAGCAGTGCTGGGAGACTTATTTCACATGTAATTGCCTCAGCAATATTGCTTTGTAAACAAAGAACTCCTTGTGCTATTTTATCATATGACAGAGTAACGGGAAAGATGAGGCAGGACCATGCTGACCGGTCACTCTAGTTAGATCATTACTTAGGAATAAGGCTGACATGTCTGGAACATCACAAGAAAACTAAAAAGTGCTAGGATAACCTTCACTCTTTGTCATGCTCAATCAGTTGCTGGACATACTCTTTCAGTAAGATGTTTTCCCTTCAAAATGCGACTCTGATGAATCAATTCTCTATTACAACTTTATTCACCTCTGGGACCTGACTTCCAGCAGCACCTGGCATTTGCAGCTAATACAGATTCAATGTATGGAGACTAGTGCTTGGGCTTTCCTTTAGCCAAGAAAGAACAAAGTGTGCAAAGTTTTCTGTGCTTTTCAAAACTTTGAGTCTTCATCTCTTTGAAACACAGTGACTTCATCTCTAGGGGAATGCTGTGTACTTGTGAAACTCCCAGAGAAGTGCAATCGTAAGTTAATAAATAGATGTTAAACATGTGAAGCACCTCAGAGAAATATGCAAAACATTATCTCAACCAAAAAGTATAATTTTGGCAGACAAAACTCCTTTGTTTGCCTGAGTAGTGCCGCTAGACTTCTAGATTAAGCCAACACTTGAAGGGTGCCTTTTGTCCATTATTACTTGAAAGAGGCTCTTGGTATGAGGGGAAGCAAAGTAAGAATATTAATAAGAATGCTCAGATGGGTTAATTCCAGGTTTATGAACAATAACAGTGTGTGTGGTGCCCTACAGAGATGAGAGAAGCAAACAGCTTTTATCTGAGGTTGGCCCTTGCCGTGCTCAGCAGCACTGTCAGCTGTGGCCCTGCGCCTTTGAAGGTGCCACGTCTGCACTTAGCACTGTCTGCTCTGCAGCTGCAGTAAAAGCCTGTCCCAACTCAAATGCAGCACCGGGGATCAAAATTAACTATTTAGCCTAGTAAAACAAACCCCAAGCCTTCAGGTCAATTCAGCATACATATCCAAACTACTGACACCTTCCTTATTGTTGGCATCTAAGCCCAGTGGCTTCATCTTTTGTAAAAGGACGGGAGAGACTTGCTGGTAATATTGCATGGTTTAGAGGACTCTATAGGATGCTTTTTAAAGGCATAATAAATACATAAGGCAATTTTATTTGGGAATACTTTATTCTTGAAAATGGACATTCAAGCTGTCCCTTCGGGTTTTCCAGGAATTATTTTTTTGTTAATACATCATGAGACATTCGTGTCACCATAATTTAGTATCATTTTAATAGGATAGGTGATATGCAAGCACATTCATCTGAGAAGCCCGTTTTTCTCTTTGTTCTTGTCTTTTACCCAGGCTAAAGTCATTTATACCAGAAAAGAACAACCAGAAGACTTTTGCATTTCGTGTTGGTTTTCTTTATTTCAGATTTATGTGGGGTTGTGCAACAGAATCAACATCATAGATCAGACAGTTGTGTAATGGTAGTGCCTTGAGATTCCTTCACTATCTTTCCTTTCATAAGAGCAGTTAATAAAAACCATTCCTCAATATCTTAAAATATATGGTACGCATTTGCAGATAAATCTGAGCATATCTCCACCTTCCTTCCTGCTTGCAGCACCTCTGTTCCCCACCAAAAGAAATACCCATCTGACAACTCTGCAAAGGAGTTACCACTCTCTCCAGCATTTTACTTGCTTCAAGATTTTTAATTAAAGTTTTAAATCTTTGTTATTCTTCATTCCATTTGGCAGGCTGAGTTATAACTGTGTCAGCCGTGCTTGTCAACTCCCCAGAGCCAGCCTAATGCACATTAGTCAACTCAGCTTCATATGAAGTCATGCAAAGCCTGCAAATTATCACTTTTGCACTGGAGAGAATTTGTGGTCGTTTTTTAAAGTGTTGTCTTGGTCTGCAGTTATCTACAGTGGTGGAGGAGCGAGCCTGATACTATCCTGAGCAATTCATAAATGTGTCCTTCCTGTGGACTTGGCTCCTTAGCAATGTGAAGCAAAGCCATCCAACTTTTTTTGTTGAGCTGGAAGCATTTCCTCGAATTGATGTTCTCCCAAGAATTTCCATTTATACTCATCCTGGGAGCGCTAGTTACTAACGATAACACCTGGTACTATGTTTCCTTGGGTGGTGAGGTTTAAAGCATCCTGACCAGGCAGGACTCATTCCAGTCCCACCTAGTCCTGCCCGTGACACATGGTATTCAGAAGGTGTGCAAGACCATAGCTGAGTGTGGCTTTTCTCTCCCCTCTTCTTCTGCACTTCCCCTCACCGTAATATGAGCATTCACATGGCGGGAGTTTCCTACCCCAGCTTTTGTGGCTGTTGGCCCCTACAACATCCTGGCTTACCAGTTAGGTCTGTACTGCACACACAGTTAAAGCCTGAGCCCGTGCTTGAGGAAATCCAGTGCCTGATCCCTCATCTCACATCTCCCTGCACAAGGATATGCTGGGTACAGCATAACAGACCCAGTCACATGCTGTGTGGCACAGCCAATGTCAGACAATTAGTTCTAGGCAGCCATAGAATTCCACAGAACTTAAGAGAAAATTAAACTGTGCTGGGAGGGTTTATGTTTCTGTTTTCTATCCACAGCAATTGGGAAAAAGATGAAAGAACCTCATCCTTGTTTGCTATTTTTTAATAAGAATCCCCCTTCCTTGGCTTCCAGAGCTCTCTGGCTCTATTACCGCTTCAGCCGAGACAGCAGGAGAGAGGGATAAGAAAAAATGTTGGTGGGTATTTTGAGATCATAAGCTATTTTCTCCCCAGCTACAAGAACTTGAGTTTTCAGCCAGAGATTCAGGCTTGTTTTTGGCACACGTGGCTTTGTGGATTAGTTCAGAAATTGGCTTTAAAGAAACACCTGGAAGAGTGAGGAATGGTGGCACTATGGCTTTGGCATTGCAGAGCTGCAAGGAGCCATCCATCATGCGAAGGCATCTTCCAGCCATTTCAGGGCCCAGTCCTTCTAGCAAGGCCCCACTATTAAAAATATTGCATTGTGCACCTAAGATAATCAAAACATAGAACAGATGTTCATCCTGTCCTCTGCTCATTTTATTGCTTTTTAGTTTATGTCATGCCCAAATTAACTTTTTATTAGAGAGTTCTTAATCGTGTTTGGACTCAAATGTCCTCTGTCTCTGTTCCCTATTTTCTTTGAACGCCTGTTTTTAGAAAGTAATCTTTCCCTGAAACACATGGAAAGGGAGTGATTTGCAAAGCCTCAGATAGTGTAATTAAGAGCCAAGAGCAGCTGACCTAAAAAAGCAAGAGCAAAATATACAGTTAATTGTTAAACATAAATTACTCCATAATTAAGTTAAATTGCCTCATAACAGAACTAGCTCATTCCCTTGCCCATTACTTGGGCAAAATTATACATGGCATGTTCTTCCACTAAGAAGACGTTTATAACATTGTGAAAGATAGTATCGCAGCAAAAAAGGTTTATGTGGGCTTAGATTCAAGTGCTGGTCTCAGGAAAGCAAAGTGCTCAGAGTATGTCCATGTGAGGGGCCAGAGCCAGCTGGTGTCTCACTGCTGTGAAAGGGATAGTTCCTCTCTCTCCACTCCAACCTCTCCCTGCCCCACTCACAATTCCATGCAAAAAGTGCTTGGTTCCCTCAACTCCGGGCACACCGTCAGTGACTAGAAGACCGTCAGGTTGGACATTTCTTAGCAGCCCCACTGGCCAGACCTTCACAGCTGGCACAAAGCCTTCAGAATTAGAAGGGCTGCACATAGTTACAGCAGTTCAGGACCACAGAGGTCAAAGAGCCAGGTGAGCTACAGACAAATAACAGAGAGTTAACAAGGACCTTCCTAGAGTTTGCCAAAGGAGTCACTTCTGCTCACAGTGTAGTGGTGGCCAGTGGTGACCAAAAAAGAAAATGGGCCGAGTTGCTGCTTGGTTTTCTTCAGATTTTGAACAAGGGCAACAGAAATCGCTGGTTCCCAGGTTAAATTGCCTTGGCTCACAAAATGTTTTTGGAGAATGGACTCCTGGGAGGAAAATGTGAATATAAACCAAATCGATATACTGCTCTATCAGGGTCTCCTCTGGGAGATGATAGAAGCTTTCAAATTCACTTCAATAGAGAAGGGACTGTAGCAGAAATTCTCTCCTATTGACAGATTCAGCTTATATAAGCTATGTTTAGTTTTATAGCACTGTCTTTTTCTCACTTTCTGGCTTCACTTTATGTGAGCGGGGCAATCACAGCCATAAAGTTACTGTCATCAGTGCCCTTAACGTGTCAGGGAACAGCACAGCCAGTCTGTCCCACAGCAGGACAGAAATGTGCGATTAAAAGGCACTGGCATCTTCCACAGAGCAGCCCCTTGGCCCGGATCCCTTCGGGTGTCCATGCAAGGCAGTGGAGGCATCCTTTGGATGTTGATCTCAAGGAAAAAAAAGCGTTATTCCTATTACAATTGAAAGATACTTTTTGTAAATATATATCTGCACTAACTTCACCAGTTGCAGTTAAATTGCTCAGTTAAATGTTCTTTGTATTTCACTAAGGTACTAATGGACCTTGCACCTGCTTGCAGAATTTAGCTGAAAAAAAGTATCTTAAAATTAGTTAACAAGCTCCACTGTGGGAAAGGACTACATCCACTTCAAGAGCATGCTGACATGTGGTTCCCAGGAGACTATTTGGGGTGCTTTGGGGTGGAAAGATCCTCGGAAGGTCACCAAGTCCAACCTCTTTCCGCCTCAGAGCAGCGCTGTTGGCCAACACTGGTTCAGATCAACCAACACAGATATCTTGTGCCTTCATCTCTCAAGGACGCCCCTCGATCCTTTCTGGAGAGAGGGGGATGCACTGGGGGGTTACTCATATCCACCGTGTTCAAGCTGTGAGGTGTTTTCCTGAGGTGCGTTAAGAGCTAAAGCTCAACATGCAGCCATCTGGGAGATTTCTAGAAATACTTTTTCTTTGTACACCTTTCCAGCCCTCATTTCTGAGGTCCCTCTGAGCGCCCTCCATAACATAAATGCTCGTAGTCACTGCTCTTACTTTAAAGTCCGTGTGAGCTGCTATGAAGTCAGCATTTCTCCACTCACTGCCTTCAGGTTTGGCTCTCGCTGTAAGGGTGACATTCACACTGTCTTCATTAGTGCCCTGAATTTCTCCAAAAAACTGACCGCAGGTAGCTTCAGAGAATCAACATACAACACCCACAATATATTTCTTTCACGCATATTAAACAGGGTTTATATTTGCCCCATCCCAGACCAGAAAGTCTTTTCAGCAATACTGAAATCAATGAAATGCCTGCTGTTCTATGTCCCTGGGATGTAGAATAATGGTCTATGTGCAAAGTAACTATAAATTATGTCGCTCAGAAAGTGGAAGCCTCAGCCTGAAATTCCCTCCACTCCTGCCACAGACTTGGAGCCTGCACACCCCTCTTAAGACACCCCAGGTACTCACATTTGGGGCTGGGGGTACTTGGCTGCTTGAGGCTGCTGCATGGCCCACAGTGGTGAGCCACCCTGGAGCTCGGCACGCACCACAGACCCTATTCCTGCTGGAGAGGGCCATAAAGCTTTCACCATGTCCAGCAGCAGCCAGCCATATCACGCACTTCACAAACTTGTGTTAGGGCTCAGAAAAGCTGAAAGAGTTTAAAAAGCACTGGTTACTGTTCTCCCAAGGTGCCGTCCAAAAAGAAAAAAATCCTTATGACATCCATGTTTATCTACAGTACTTAAAGTTAACAACTAAAAGAGAGATAAATTAGAGTTCAGCAAATGTATTTATTTCTGACACAAGCGTTGCAAAAACCCTATCATAGTAAATTACCATCTGCCAGCTTCTTGTATGGTTTGAAGGATAAAATCAGCCTTTTCTAGCTCCTGAACTAAAATGTTTATTTCAGATAAATGCAGACAAGGGAATTAATCTCATACATGCTCCTCTGCTGTGCAGTCTTACACATAGAGAACCAAATGGTACCACTAACAAGATCGGAAATGACAATGCATTCCTTAAAATGTGGAGCTGGTGTCACTTCAGCATGAAGTGGCTGGACTGATGCATTGCCCTGTATCCCGAGTAATGCCTACCGAAGGTTTCTCTCTGCTTTGTTTCAGAACCATGACCACACGTGTATCGCGTGCAGAATCATCTACCGCTCGGACGAGCACCATCCACCCATCCTGCCCCCCAAGGCAGACCTGACCATCGGGCTGCACGGAGAGTGGGTGAGCCAGCGCTGTGAGGTGCGGCCAGAGGTGCTCTTCCTGACTCGGCACTTCATCTTCCACGACAACAACAACACCTGGGAGGGCCACTACTACCACTACTCCGACCCCATCTGCAAGCACCCCACCTTCACCATCTATGCCAAGGGACGCTACAGCCGGGGAGTCCACTCGTCCAAAGTCATGGGTGGCACAGAGTTTGTGTTCAAAGGTAGAGTGGCTTTTTACAATGCGGGGGAAGTAGTTATGGACCAGAGCAGAGTTTGCTCATAACAACTTGGTTTCTGATGATTTCATTCTGTGATTTTTCAGGAGTTTGTCATTTCTTGGGAAGTTTGCAGGCATTGTGTGAATGCCCAGCCAAACTGTACAGCTCCATGGCATTTCACACCACTGAAGCAATACTCATGTGAGGCAGAGGTCTTTAAGAAAGACACGCAAGAAAATAAAACTTCACATTACTAAGTGATCTTGGAGTCCAGTGGCCAGACTTCAAGCCTCTGAGAGAAGTGGTTAGATCTGTACCCTAGGGCTCCTTCAGTAGAGAGAAAAAAGCATCTTCAGAAGGCATTTCAGATCTGAAGCAGTATAAATAATTTTCTGTGGAAGACAGATGCAGCATCATGCATTTTTTCATATGCTCTCAAGGGGCCCTCAAGCAAATAAGGGTGTCTCTAAAGACAGCTCTGATTAAAGCCGCCAGAGCGAAGACAAGATGTATCCAACCCAAACCCATCGGGTACTTTTGAAAGCAGCTCTTGGTGGTGATGCCACCCGGGTCCCTGCGGCTGAAAAACCTTCCTGTGCAAACAGCCCCATGGCACCCTACTTAAAAAGAGCTCAGAGGCCTGAACCACTCATACAAACAAACATCTCCAAAACACAACATCCCACCATGGCACCAGCCCCAGTGGAGCCTCTGGTAGCCTCAGGCCCTCTCTAGGCTCTTCTCCTCCTTATTTCAGTTACCACATGGGAAGCGTAAAGCATCTTGCATGGGTCTAATTTAGAAAAGCATCTGACTTGAAGAAATAATTTACTAATCTGAGATTTTTATAGGAGGTGGGAGATATCCTTGCCTGTAAGAACTTTGTCTCTTTAGAGCTGCATGTACAGCATGTCCCAGCTCAGCTCTTGGGGTGAAATCCAGTTTTTGCTTGCATTTCTGATTTATGCTGTGCCAACTTACCTTACAGATCAAGGTCACTAATTTGGTTTAGGTAAAACTTTCAGGTTCAATATCTATAAATTACCTTTTACACCAGCTAGAGTAACTAATGAGAACTGTAGAGCCATTGAGTCAAATGGCTGTTTATAAAAGCTCGGGAAAAACTCCCAACAAATCTTATTATAAAATGATCTGTAAGAGAATTTAGGATTTTGGTATGTTGGGAGGCATGAGGGCTGGTTATTTGCTTCTGTTTTGGTCAGCACCAATCCATTCGGATCCCCTTTTCTTGATATCCAGTGTCAAACACACACCAGGGAAAATCTCTATTCAGCTTCTGCAAGCTCATTCATTTTGGCTTTTCCCAACTTTTTTGACTTGGCTAGAAATGAAACTTTATGTGCCTTAAACTCCTTTGAAATACTGGCAGATTACAACTGAAGAAGCTGCAGCAATTCTACATGTGATACTGCAAGCTGCAGCCAATGTTTAGAGATGAGGAAAAACATCTCTCTGTAGGTCAGCTGTATTTTATAATTCATGCAAAAAAGGACAGATAATATAGGATGATAGTGCAACTGGGGTGTTTCCCAAATTTCCCAATTGGAATAGGTATTTTATTAGGTTTACAGGGTAGCAAATGTTAAGAAATGATGAAAAATATGTGATAAAGGCTCCACTTACAGATTAATACAGATGGTAATAAAACATGAGTAAAGTTTTATTGTTTCCTCTTTTCCCTATCTCCTAGTATAACCGACCAGGCTTTATCTGTAAAGGATTGTCAGGAATTTGTGAAAAGCTCTGCTTAATCTCTGGCTGAGATGTGTGGCCCTCAGGTTTTCTTCAGCTGAATTGGAGGGGGGTTGTTCTGTGCAAAAAGCAATTTTTGGACAAAGTCATACATAAAATGATGCTCATAGATTTGCTGGCCACACCTATAATGTGAAAAATTAATTTCAAAAGGAACAAGGGGAGACAATTTTGATTTAACAGGTGTGCCCCAGTCTGCATGTTGGCTTTACTTGTTTTTGTTCCTCTGCTAATAGTTCTCCTCTTCCTCTCTCACAGTGAATCACATGAAGGTCACTCCCATGGATATATCCACAGCCTCGCTGCTCAACGTCTTCAATGGGAATGAGTGCGGAGCCCAGGGATCCTGGCAGGTTGGGGTTCAGCAGGACGTCACCCACACAAACGGCTGCATCGCGCTCGGCATCCGCCTACCTCACACCGAGTACGAAATCTTCAAGATGGAGCAGGATGCCTGGGGCAGGTACCTGCTGTACAATGGCCAGAGACCGAGCGACGGCTCCAGCCCCGACCGACCCGAGAAAAGAGCCACTTCCTACCAGATGCCTTTAATTCAGTGCGCCTCATCAGTACCCAGATCCGAAGAGTCACAAGAGGAGAATAAAATCAGGCTGTATAGCAGCAGGGCACCGGAAAAATATCCCAGCGCCCCAGGTCTTGCTTTGTTGTTTATTTGTACTGTGTCATATTGGGACATTCTCAGCTAGAAGTGAGGAAAACTTATTTTTCATGACTAGAAAGCCAGGATTCCACCAGACTGGGGGTTGTTTTTCTTCAGAGAGAAAGGGACATTTATTTTCTTGATGCACTTGAATGCCTGAGAACTGTTGTTCTTTTCCTTACTTCCCTCTTCCTCCTCGAATCCCGAACGGCACTCGTTTGATGTTTGTGCTTTGAACTTCATCCAGTCTGATCCTTGGCCTGACACGACTGCACAAAAGTAATTGCACTTTAGGACTGCAGACTTCTGGGGGGAGGGAAGGGGTCTCATTTTTTTTTTTTTAACTGCTGGGATGAACTTTATGATCCTGCTTCAGTCATCTCTGCCATCTTACTGTTGTGGTACTCTTATCCCCAACGCCCGGTTTCTTATCAGAATTTAGCTCTGGGGAAGGGCTCGGTATTGTGCCAGTACTGTGATAGCAGCTTCCCCCTCTGACTTCACAGCTCTGATGTAGATATGTATATAAGGAGGAAACCCACAAAGATTTATCTTGCCATTATCTCACAGCTCATAATACAAAAAGAATCATCAAATCAACAGCCCTCTGTTCAAAAAGTGCTAAATGGTTGATACCCCTAATTAAAAAAAAATACTCCAAGTAATTTAAGCTATTTTTACAATCATTAAGTTGTAAAAATAACCAGTGGTTTAGTATTTTCTCATTCAATTAACTTAGCTATGTAATTGCTTCGAGGCCTCCCTTTGTATCTAGCGAGTAGTTACAACCAAGCCCCCTCAAAGTCAGCTAGCAGCAGCAATTTTCCTGTCGGACGCACAGGGAGCAGGTAATCTGCCTATACAAGGCTGCAGGAAAGACTTTTCTTTCCGTATTCCTGAGGCCTTACATGCTCCACATGCAGTCCTTGTGTCAGCTGGGTGGGCAGAGTAAAGCAAGTGGGATCTAATGTGTTCTGCAGCCCTATTTAGCAGCATCTTTTTAGTTGTGTGACCTCGTGTAAGAACAGGGGAAAGGGTTATAGGAGCAAGCACACTGTGGTCCCTGGTAGAGCAAGAAAGCATCTGGAAACATACCCTCAGATGGAGGAACACCAGCCCAGTCTAAGAGAGGGAGGAGCAAGAGATACACTAATGCAACCACGTCCTTACTTTTCTCCTTGCTGAGCTGTCCCAACACATGCCATGGTTTCATAGAGCTTAAATCAGCATTGGTTTGGGGGCACACTGCTGGGAAGGTGGATAGACACAACCCTCAGAGAGCATTTGTCAACTAGAGCCTGCCCTGGAAACTCTCAGGTTTCCCTCAGTGGTGAATACATCCTTTTGTGCACTGATGCAAATCAGAGCAGACTCTGGAAGCAGTAGGGGAGATGTTTAAGGCCAGCAAGGAGTTAGAAGTTCATAGATGAACCATGCTCCCCTGCTTTAATGGGGAGTGAACTGAGGGCGTAGCTGAACCTTGCAGCATTTGGGCCGTGGCTTTTAGTTATGTACACATGTTTTGGCTCACAGGAAAAGCAGGAACATCTGTAAGAAACATAAGGAGTAAGGTTGTAGCGTTTCTTCACAGTATCAGCAGCTGCTAGCTGCCCAGCCCAGTACTACATCAGAAGAAGAACCTTTAATGTATTGTTTTCAGTATCCTAGGAAAAGTATGTTTTGAATGAAGGTCTTTCAACTTTACATAGTTGAGTCTTCATACTGACTACTATAGCAAAAGCATTCCTTGAAAAAGTGGATGTGAATTTCCTCAGGGTTGGAACAGAATCAGTTCACCTGGTTTTGAGACAGCAGGAAGACAGAGGAAAGGAGCAGTATCATAGACTCGCTGCCAGGTCAGACCACATCTTTCATATTTTTTCCCCAGACGAATGAAAAGTCACAGGAAACTCTTAAGAGTCAGGAATGGAGCTCAGGTTGGCTCAGTAGTCACCAGAGAAAGTGTTTATCCATCCATCTGATGTCAGATTCTCCTTCAGCCTGTTAGAAGGATCTGAAAGCCAACTCACTGTGGTGAATTGAGCCCTATGAACAACAGCTGTTCTGGTCAGCATTTCTTGAGGATTTTCTGCTCCACACAGTCAAACCTACTTGAAGGAAGAGCCAGCTCTGGATCTGTTGCTGGTGGGGGTCACAGTTTTAATTAGAGAGTCAAGAAGGAGACAGGATGCCTTTGACAGAGTAGTTATGAACCAGCATGGAGTTTGGTCTTCTCCAGATTGAGTTTTGTAGTCAGCAGATTGACACCAGCATATCTCTAACTGGGTTACTGAGCTTTTACAGTCAAACATGTCCCTTAAGTATCTGCTTCATTTCTGACTTCTATTTGAGATCTAGCAGCATGAGTGAATTCACACTAGTTTTTATTTAAGAGGATGAGTATTGTGTGACATTTCTTAGATCACACAAGACAAGCTGCTTTCACCACCATCAACCATTCCCACGTGGTCCTATCTCTGAAAAAATATCCATGGTTAGGAGTTGTCAGACCGTGTCCCTTGCCTGTGCAAGTGCCACAAACAGCTCGATCCCAGCTGAAATCTGCACATGCTTGTGATGCAGGATGAAAGCAAAGACCAAAGGAACTTTTCCACAGCACAATTTTCTATTTTCATCAGGGCAATCATCTACAGTTTGTTAGTGCTTTGTGGCTCCTCTGTAAATTGCCTAATGTCAAAAATGTTACGACAGTTTCAAGAGAAAGATCTGTCTAGTTATAACCTCTAAAAGCACATTCATGTCTCAGCTGTTTTGAATCACAGACTTGCAAAGGTCTAGGTTTTCCAAGGTTTATGGTTAGACTACATGAAAATGTGACTCACTGTACAAATTGTACAATAAATGCTCTTTTTCTCCCTGTCATTTAAAGACACTTAAAAAGGAAGTGTTTTAAAAAGGTCTTCCCAATGCATTACATGAAATCTGATTGGAGACTTCTGTAGTTTATATGTAGTGTTGACCAGAAACATAATTTTATGATCAGGGTTCTTAGCATATGCTGCACCAGCTTCCCTCCACATGCCTATATATTTTTTATTTTTCTTTTAGCCAATACGAGTCAAGTTGGACAAAGCTGTAAGTCTTCAGAGTGCGTAGTTTATGTGCTAGTCCATATTTTCTGCGAGGCTTCTCACTGCTTGCAGTCACAGAACGAGGAGCTAAGCTTACCTGCTCTTTTGGTTTCATCACACACTAAATTAACTGCTGCACAGCCCCACATACATATGTGACACAATATATTCCATTCATTTTATTTCTCCAACCTGACCTCATATGCTGGCAGCCCTGGCTGTTAAAGAAGTTAAGCTGCAAGTGGTTTAGCAGTGGAAGACCTGCAAACTAGGTGATTTGTCCCTTGCTGAAATGCAGAAGGTTTTAAAAAAATGAATCCATTAATGTTGGTATCTTCAGTAGCTGCCAATGTTGCCAAGACAGGTGAAAGCTTTTCCCTCAGTAATATACTACTCAAGGATCCGCCTGACAGAAGAAATGGCAACCTATAAAAATTCTTAGGCAAATTGTTTTAACAGGCCTTATTCTAGAAATAGGATAAAAGGGATCAGAAAAGTCAAAACAAGTGTTCTTGCTCTGTTTCTATACCATTTACATATTGTGCCTGCTGCCCTGGGGTAGAATGTCATTTCTATGAACAGAAGTCTGTTTTTTAGGATATAATGTCAGTCTTGCTTGAGTCGGAGTGTGCTTGCCTAAAGTGCAGGATTTTAAAAGAAAAAAAAAATCTTTTTATTTTTGTAAAGTTATAGAAGATATTTTTCTTCTCAACTATGTTCCAGATTAAACTGCTGGGGAAGTTTAAGCACTTGTTAAACTATTGATTGAAATTAAAAAAGCCTAACTGAAAAATTAAGGATTTCTTTGCCTTCATCTTCATGTTAGTTTCCTGTTCTGTTGACTTTCTAACTGTAAAAAAAATGTTAGCTGTCTTGGAAAGAAATAGCCATAAACCTGACTGATGAGTAACTTATGCACAGCAAAGCTAGTTTTTTACTACATACACAAGAAAATATCTCTTGCTTCAGAACATGTTTGTCACCAGGAACAGCTGTGATGGATAAAGATACGGGATTTGGGGTTCACAGCACATCTTCAGGTTTTCTGAATAAAATCGTGGCTGGAGGTGCCCAGTGAGTAATGACGGTGTTGGCTTGCAAGGAGAGCGTGGTCAGAACAGCTGTGTCAGGACAAAGGATATGGTTCAACAGAACCTAAGTATTTTTCATAATTGAGGTGTAAGCAAACAAACCAGTATTGCTGCTCTGCTATTGCATCCCAGTTGCTTTAAGGGCTACACCCTGGGGCAAGCAGCAGGGAGGGATTGGAAAGGACACTTCTTAAAAAGAAAGAAAAACCTGAAACAAACCGTGAAGGAAAGCAAGAGACAGGATAACCAAAGTACCTTTGCTCAGTGCTCTGCAGTTTCACTCCTGCCTCATACACAGAAAGAGGTGAAATGCAGACATTGAGCCTTCCACCACCACCACCACCATCAAAAGCTTTGGAGTTGACTAGTTCCTGAGTTTTCCGAAGTGACTCAGGAGATCCCTGAAAGATGAGTTCTGTTTTCAGGAAGTGTGCCCTAAATTACAAGGTACTCCAAGTGCAGTAGCCACAGCCTGTGAAGTGGCCTCGTTTCCTCACAAAGCGGTGAGTATGGATGAGTTCAGGCAATTTATTGCAAAATTCTGCAAGATTCTGCTTGGCATAATTTACTCAGTCCTGACACAACAGGGAAGGACAGGTAATAAAAACCAGCACCACTCATTCTGGTTCATTCAGTTTCATTAATTCTCCATACCTTTTCCACTTTCTATAAGTATTTTTGTCCTTTCAGTCTTCTCCTCTAGTGCAATCATTTTGGATTTTTTTTCATTGCCATTTGCCACCAGCAATAGATAATAATAAGGAGCTCCTCTTTTGAATCAGGCAGAGGCAAACACAGCTTTGAGGAATCATACCATGGGTACCCTTAATAGCCAAGGCAGAAGTGCTGTTGGCCTGAGCAATTATTTATCAGACACCCTCTGCCCATCCATCTTCTTCACATGTCTGTTCCAGGGTATAGGAGCAGCCCATGGGATGGATTCTAGCTAAGGTAGTACCAAGCCCTGAGGACAGTAATTAATCCCTGCATGTCATCCAGTAATGGGAACTGCCCATGATCACCACCTCAAAGCAGGCAAACATCCTTTCCCATGGGAACCACAGTGCTACTTGTCTGCTGCCATTTCCAAGACAGTCTGTTGGAAAATGAGAAAGCAAGCTGCACAGGGTAGTGCTGTCTTCAAATAAATAAATGAAAAAAGCTGGGAGAAAAAAAAGTTTGTGCTTGGGGATGTTGGGCATTAGATCTCCTAGATTAACACACTGTAAAAAAAAAAACAAAACAGGATCAGGACTATATACTTTCATGCAAAGGACAGATGCTTGCTGGACAGACACATGCATTATGAATTTCTTTAAATAACTTCCCAACTACTGAACTATGCTCTTAGCACCAACCAAAGACCAAAAAAAAAAAATCAAAATTATGTATGGGCATCAGATTTATTAACTGCCCAATATGAGACCCCACCTGCATCTGGAGTGCTGCATCCAGCACTGAAGTCCTCAGCACAAGAAAGACATGGACTTGTTATAGCAGTCCAGATGAGAGCCATGAAGGTGATTAGAGGGCTGGAGTACTTCTCCTATGAGGCAAGGCTGAGAGATTTGGCACCATTCACTTCAGAGAAGCTTCCAGGGACACTTGATTACTGCCTTTCAATACTTAAAAGAGGTCTATAAGAAAGATGGGGACATACTGTTTAGCAAGACCTGCTGCAATAGGACAAGGGGCAATGGCTTTAAACTGAAGGACAGTCAATTTAGATTGTATATTAGGAAGAAATTCTTTACTGTGAAGGTGGCGAGGCAGTGGAACAGGTTGCCCAGAGAAGCTGTGGATGCCCCATTCCTGGAAGTGTTCAAGGCCAGGTTAGATGGGGCTTTGAGCAACCTGGAAGCAGATGATCTTTAAGATCCCTTCTAAACCAAGCCATTCTAGGATTCTCTGAGGCATTGCTGGAAACTACCGCATCTTCCAGCAAACACTACAAGCAATAGTTTCAACACTACAAACAAGAGACACCCAAGCCCTCAGACACTCCGCCGCTTTCCAGGAGGCGGGAGCGGGGATGGAACACCGCCCGGCCCAGGCTGTCCGGGAGGCGGGAGCGGGGATGGAACACCGCCCGGCCCCGGCTGCCCGGGAGGCGGGAGCGGGGCACGGAGCAGCGCCCGGGAGCGGCGCGGGCCGGGGGCACAGCGCCATCTGGCGGCGGGAGCCTGCGGAACGCCGGTTCCCCTCAGAGTCCCCCCGCCAAAATCCAGCGGGAACACGCTGAAGGAAGAGGGGAGGAGGAGGGGGCCCAAACCCTGCCAAGCCGCTAGGCTCTGTCCTCTTTATTGAACACAAGCAGCAGAAAAAAACCACTTGAATGAGTAACGAAGCCAGTTTCTCTACGGAGGCCGTGGTTTCAGCGTACAGAAAATAAAACATCCATCTTTTAAAGCCAGTTCACAAGACTTCCCTGAAGGTCAGACTAACAAAACACTTTCATTCCACATGATTCTCCTTACCACCAACCATGGAGCAGTAGTGGTAAAATAAATCAGGAATTACACTCGGAAAAAATGTGAAGTTATGCTTTCAAAAGCTAGGAAATGCCAAAACAAAGCTTTGCCCCTGCAAGCCTTCATTGAAGCCCCTCTTCCATGCCCAGTGCCATATGATCATGGCAAAACTTGTTGAACCTATGCACTAAACGATTCACTTCTCCACACTCTGCAAGGAATACAGGAGAAATGATTACATGGTCTAAGCTGTACCAATTATTCTGCATTTATGCATTTTCCATAGAAGGAAAATATTGTTACTAAACTGCCAACCTTGCATTGCCTCAGCGTATGACCATCTGTCCATATTCCAGATCTGTCCAGAAATGTATATACAGGTAGAAACTGAAATTTGTACTGATATATATACAGCTCATATGAGATGTATATACACTTCATCCAGGGAATTACCCAAATTTTTAATGAGGAGTATCACATACTCAGCTAAAACTAAGAGATAACATAAATCCTCAGATATACTAAGGGGGGGGGGAGGCAGGGGGGGCAGAATTACTGAATTTTGACAGATACAATATAATTTTAAATCTTACGTTATTATTGTCTCACCCTGTTATAAAAGCAAGTGCTTTAGTTTCCATGACTCTAACCAGGATTAGGAGATAACTATCCATGTATAGTGACACAGAAGGGAGCATACAGGACTTAAGGGCCATCAGGCATGAGACTGGGAAGGATCTCCTGTAAAAGTAAAAAATCTATATTTAAATTTCGTAAATATGAAATTGCTTTTTCATTTACAGCAGAGGCCTGTGCACTTCACAAAAGCAGTATCAATTGCTCCTGCATGTCAGAAATTTGCCTCGTGTGAGCCTTCTCCTGCTTTAGCCTCATATTTCTCTCTGAGGGTCTCAAATTAACACTTGCAGAGGCTCAGAGTGCATTTCAGAGGGGTTTCAGATGAGATGGCTCCAATTTGGCAAGAAGGAAGGAAGTGTTTTTGCACCCAGCCACCCTCAAAATCAGCAATTTTAAAGTAACTCAAAAAATTACATGCAGCTGAAGGAAGAAAAATGGATTAGAGGCAACTGAAGCAATTACAAATGCATGATACAATGCAAAGTCCTCTAGAAAGCCAGTCTGCTCTAAGCACCAGCTCACATACAGGCATCCCAGAAAGATTGGTGTTCACGACTCGGATATAAATATGAACATACACAGACACACAGAATGGTTTTGCATAACCCCCTTGTTACGCCTGCCCACAGGGCAACTAATGCTGGTGTGGCTCACCTAACGCACCCCACCGTGTGCGCAGAGCACCAGAGGACTTTGATCACACACTGCTGTTCCCTGATGCTCCCCCTGAGCAGTAGCCAAGGAAATCAGGAGGCCCCTTCCACACACTGCTGGTTTCCTTTTGATTAGCTGCTTCATTTCTAAGCCTCTACTGCCACAAATGCAACCTCTACACACCTCACAAAATGGGTTCAGAAACCCACTATTTATAAAAAAGCACTGGTCTTACAAGAAGTTTTGAGCTTGATTTTGGCTACTCTGAACAGCAGACTCCTCCCATCTGATTGCAATAATTGAATCATTAGTGTTTCTGAAGTGCCTGAGCAGAGCAGATCAGAGAAGTGAGGATGCACAACGTGCAGGATTATAATTTCTTCCAATTTTTAGCATTTTTCACCCCATTTCTTAATAGGTTTCTTGCATCACCCATTCCCGCTCCCTGGTAGATCAAGCAGTCTCACCTCCACACTCTCTCCATGAGCTTGCTCTGGTGACAGCTCTTGCCCCCCCTGTGCCTGCCAACCTGCTCCCTTGTAGCCTGCTCATCTCTCACTCCGTTACTGACAAGAGCAGGGCCACTGCCAGCAGCTGCCAGGGTGTTTGGTATGTGCCCATGCTCACAGCTTGGCAAGGATGCCAGCACTAACTGGTCCAACAGCAGCAAGAAGAACAGGTACCTTTCCAGCTTGCCACGCAGGCTTGCCCAGGCTGGGAGACTCAATTTAAATGTCTTTCATCCGAGCTCTAATCTTCCTTTAATTGGAGGTAACTGTTTTCTGTGAAACACACACCTCTCTATCAAATGTGGCTTGAACTAGATTTCAAATTCACACAAGGAACAGCAGCATAAAAATGCTGCAATCACATAAAACTTGTCTCTTTGTCTCTTTTAAGTCAGGTTTTTCCACAAATACGCTGACCTTCCTTTGCCATTGTAACCTGGTTCCTGTGGAGGCAGGATGAAGAGATTATTTCACCTAATCAGGAATGCAATCTGTTCTCATTTTCTTGAAGCTGGGACATGAAATGAGAGGCCCAAGGGCTAAAGTATTTCAAGGTATTCAGTGCAGTCTGAAAGCACTGCCATGAAGCTGAAGGCTGCACTGGAAATCTGAGGTTAGACAATCCTGGGCATAAATAAAGTTAAAATCCATCTCCTGGCATTCTCCTGTTTACAAGGGCAACCACCATGTTTGAGGTTTTACAACCTAAAATTGGGGAGAAATTCCCATTCCTAGAGAAGGCATGGCAGTTTCCAGCAGATGTCTGGAGAGAAGGCAGCACATACAGACCTTTCTAACAGTCCAGGTGTCCTGGGACTATAAAGCCATCATAAAGACACTTCTGAAGCAGTCCACCTCACTTTCATCATGGCCATCTCTTCCTACCACACTCCCGTTTTCTACATTGACACCAACCACTCCTGAGGTGTGGGACATGTATCTCATACTCACCACTTCAACATTTTAAACTAACTAGATATGATTAAGGCAAGCAGTGAAAAATAGCCACTGCATAAGCTCCCATCTTCTAAGAACCACTCACTTCATTATCAAAGCTGCACTCTTTGTACCTCTGATTGCAGTTCCAGAGGGCTGTCTATTTGATCCAAGGTTCAGGTTTTGTATTCTGTAGACTTTCTTCCTAAGCCTTTCCAAAACATGGTTCTATAAACTACATAAGGATTTAAAGTAATGCCTCTCAACAACTAAGAAACAGAGTACCATCTTTATAATGAATATAATTACTCTATTCTCATTACTAATATTCCTCAGACCAACCTTCACACCAGTGCAGAAGTCTACTGCAATCTAAAAAGCAGTAGTAGCAACATTTACTAATTTTGAGTGAAAACACATCAGTGGACTTAATCTCTGAGTCATATGGTTTCTGGAGCATCTTTGCTTGCAGGAGTCAAACACGTTTAGTCTTTAAAAAAAGAAGTGCTTGGCTCTTCTGAAGTAGTCAGAGCAGCTGTCTGTATCATCTGTGTGTGGGCTATCAAAGCAGCAAGGCAAAAATACTTCTCCACTTCCATGGGCAGAGCAATTGTGGTGGATTGACCCTGGCTGGATGTCAGATGCCCACCAAAGCTGCACTATCACTCCCCTCAGAGAGAAAATACAATGAAAGGCTCATGGGTTAAGATAAAGACGGGTAGAGATCGCTCACCAATTACCATCATGGGCAAAACAGACTATTTGGGCAAATCACTTTATTGCCAATCAAATCAGTGTAGGGTAATGAAACAGAAAACCAAATTTTAAAACACCTTCCCTCCACCCTCCTCTTCTTCTCAGGCTTAATTTTATTCCCAATTTCCTCTCCCTCCAAACAGTGCAGGGGGATGGGGAATGGAGGTTGCGATATGTTCATCACACGTCTCTGCCACTCCTTCTTCCTCAAGGAAGGACTTGCACACTCTTTCCCTGCTCCAGCATGGGCTCCCTGCCATAAGAGACAGTCCTTCACAAATTTCTCTAACGTGAGTCCTTCCCATAGGCTGCAGTTCTTCACAAACTGCTCCAACATGGGTCCCTTCCACAGGGTGCAGTCCTCCAGCAGCAGACTGCAGCATGGTGACAAGTGCTGCCAGAAAACCTTCGGCATTGGCTCCTCTCTCCATGGGTCCACAGGTCCCGCCAGGAGCCTGCTCCACTGCAGTTTTCCCACAAGGTCACAGCCTCTTCAAGCATCCACCTGCTCCAGCGTGGGGTCCTCCATGGGCTGCAAGTGGATTTCTGTAGCCCTATGAACCCCCATGGGCTGCAGGGGCACAGCTGCCTCACCATGGTCTGCCCCACAGGCTGCAGGGGAGTCTTAGCGCTGGTGCCTGGAGCACCTCCTCCCCTTCCTTCTTCACTGACTGGTGTCTTCAGGGCTCTTTCTCTCACATATTCTCGCTCTCTGGCTGCAATCTGCTCTTGTGCAGTACCTTTTTCCCCTTCTTAGCCATGTTATCCCAGAGGCACTACCCCCATCACTGATGGACTCAGCCTTGGCCAACTTTAAGTCCATCTTGGAGCCAGCTGGCATTGGCTCTGTAGGACACCAGGGAAGCTTCTGGCAGCTTCTCACAGAAGCCACCCCTGCAGCTCCCCCACTTCCAAAACCTTGCCACGGAAACCCAATGCAGCAATATACATCCCCACTAAAAGGGCAGCTGTGCACATTTAGGACTGTTTGCTTTCTTTTACTTGTAAAGTGCAACCAGCACTGGCTCCACAGAAGTTTTTTGCAACACAGACTGACTTTTATGTTTCAGGACTACAAGCACAACACATCCAAATGTTAAGCATATTTTTTCTTTTTTCCCCCCCTTGACTATCTTTGGCTGAGGTCAGGCATTATAATCCCGGTGAGCACATTCCACTTTTAAATACCTAACAGTTACATTTTCTATCTGTTCAACACTTGGCTTCAGGAACAGACAGAACAACAGCTAAGTCTTTAGGAAGCTGCTTTAAAAGACCATTACAGATGTCTAAGCAACACGAAGCAGCATTTTTTAAATCCAACAAAAAAACTACAAAAAAAAAAAAAAGACTTGGACATGGCTCAAGTAATACTTGATGAGAAATAGGACAGTGTGTGCTAGAGAACAGCAGCTGTGCTTAAACTACCCAGCCACCTGCCTCAACACTCATGCCTCAGTTTCCCCATCTCAAAAGCCAGGATAACCCATCCTTGACAAGGCAGATCAAGACATTCACAAGGACTGCTATTTAACTACTACCCACTGTGAGAAAAGCCTAGATACCGATCTCCAGTAGTAGTCTCTCTAAATTCAAAATTCACCTATGCATGTGAGCCTGCACCAACATTAGTAAAAATTTTCTGTAATATCCTGAAATAATTATTCCTAGACTACAGCAATTTGTCAGTTGGTTGATTGTTGGGGCTTTTTTCCCTCACAGAATTTGGATGATCAGCAGTCTTAACTTAGGAAAAAAAAAAAAAAACAAATCACCACAACTAAACATAACAACTCCCAATGGTTTTTTTCTTATCAACCAATTCAAAGGTAACAATAACTATTTCAGCCACCTTTCAATTACTGTTTCATTTACTTCAAGTGTTTGAGCTCAGACTGCTTAGCTGTAATTATGGCTGTCTGTCTCACACCTCTGTGCCTGGTTACCACAAACATCCTTTTAAGTCTTTTTCTGAAGAGGGAGAAGATCAGCCTTCCACCACTGCCAGCAATAGAGTAGCTGCAGTACAAACAGGTATTCAATACCCTGCTGGCAGTGCTACCAACATTACATAAACTGGTACCAAGTTTTAAATAAAATGGCACTGCAATGTGGCAGAGATGCTTATACCAAGATTCAGTTAAAACATAATTTGTAGGGGGTGAAACAATAATTCCATCCAAAGCAGTTTCCAGACCCAGCTCACCACACAAACATATAAACCCTTGTTCCAGCAAACGAGACACAGGCACTGACCTTACCATCCCCTGGCAGTAATGACAAAGCCAGATAAAAGAATCAACTGCTTTGCCTTTGCACAAGACCTCCTTTCTACACGATCATTTGTCACATACAGGACAAATAAATAAGAGGTGACAACACCAGCACTACCTCTGCTTATGCAGCCCTGTCAGAACCAGCAA
The DNA here is from genome assembly GCA_013398115.1 of Falcunculus frontatus. Lineage (NCBI taxonomy): Eukaryota > Metazoa > Chordata > Aves > Passeriformes > Falcunculus > Falcunculus frontatus. Next base: position 106,219 of record VZRV01006483.1, on the reverse strand, counting down.
TTCTTCTTCAACACACTTAACACACATTGAAACAGAAAAACACAACAGACCAACTTCAATCAGACACTAGGTTACATTATTTGAGTGCCCCCATGAAACACATTCAGACAGGAAATAACCTACTTCATTTTATCATCATTAGTTTCAGTCCTTCCCACAGGAAGGAGCTCAAACCCTTGTAAAAACTGACTCCTGCATTTAGCTCCCCCTCGTCCAACACTCCAGTGTGCCACCACTGTAAAGCTACCACAGAAGCTCAGGATCAGCATAGACAGAGGCTCGCTGGCAGCAGTGGCGAGTGCTACATATGGATGGGCCTTCCAGGACAGCCCCCACAAAGCCATTCCACAGGAACCAGAGTAGCGGGCAAGGCAGTGAACTATTACCATCACAGCAATGTGGCTAAAAAGACAAGCTATGGAATTTCAATCCCGCCTGCAAACCTGGAGAGTAGAGCATTCCAGTATTATAGTAAATATTTATTAGGGATGCTCTGTAACTGCATTGCTCTCATTCCATCTTTTGCTACAGACCAAAATATTGGCACCAGCAAATCAATTCACACATAAATACCTGGGGACTCCCAACAGGAAAATTATTTGTCAAGATAATTCTTACAAATCTGAAAGACCCATCAGCATCCTCAGTGTTGCCTGGATCGAGGCACTTGTTCTTCACTCCAACATTGACTCTTCATCCAAGGCAGCCTCTTGCCATTTACCAGCAGAATCTAGAGCAGAGCAGTGACACCGCCCATGGGACCAGATACACCTCTTCACTAGCAGCAGTCCACAGAACGGAGTCAGGGAGAAGTTCCAAAATAAAAAGGACACCGCTACATTTTTAATAGTTTATTAACACTTCAACCTTTAATAACTTTGAAGAAGGCCTGAAAGATAAGTTTTGCTTATTGACTTTGTCTTTTCCCCTTTGGCAAAATGTCACCTTTCAACTCCTCCCTCCACCCTCCCTCCTCCCAGGAGGATAATGAAGTTCCAAGCTAAACTTTGGTTGCTTCTTTTAAGTAAGTTGGCTTCAAACATAGCAGCAGAAACATGCAAGCCTGGGCAATAGTGTTTGTCAACAGCTTTTAGAGAATGAGTAGAAACGCACAAATAACTTGTGCATTGATACAAATAACTTTTTCTTAAATGAACTTTATATATATGTATATATTCTAAGTGGGTTAAATTTGGTGCCCAGAATTACTACAGAAGCTGTATCTTCTAGTTAACTAGGTTTATTTTCTTTTCCCCCCTGAACCATACTACTCTTTTTTAAAGTGCTATAGTCATAAAAATTTAAAAATAAGTACTTTGATACCGTATACTTGTATTATCTTGCCCTTTTGAGAAATCAGAAGAGCAACCTGCAACGTGTATTTAACTGAAGTCACGCATTTCCCCTCACACGACTTTATGGGCATCACCGTCTGCTCATATCACCAGGAGCAGGTGGAGAGACTGTATTTCCCGGTGCTTACATACACGAGTAAGCAGGCAGACAAAGCAAGAAGTTCTAACCATTTCAGGAACAAAGACAAACAATTTAATCCATAGTACATAGTTCACTGAATACAGTTGATCTCATCCAAAGTGACTCCTGAGAGCAAAATAGTTTTAGCATTACATTTTATATACAGCTATGAAGGGATTACGGGAAACCAAGACAGTCTCCTTAGACCATTGCTGAGAACTCTGGTTACGAGAGCACTGTACTTTCACCTTGAACACATTACTTAAACCATGACCAACGTTTTACCACCCACTGTTTTCTTATTTGTGAAAAAAGTTATTTCATTCTGACTTATCATTTTTACCATATTTCTACTGCCACATATCAAAATCTGAGTCAGCTGCATTGAGCAATGACTTGTTTTTCTGCTTTAAAGTCCTCTAAGTGCTAGCACCTTTGAAAACCTCTGTACACCATGCTGTACACATTTTAAGATCTTCCAGAGGATTTTGTTTGGTTTTTCTCCCTTCAACGCAGGAATGACTGCTCTGTCTGAAGCAAACTACATCCTGCACAATATTGCTTTCATTATTTTCCACGTAATCAGTTTGGAACAGGCTATGAAAGTTTGATGTGGGAATGTTCTGTTAGAGAAAAAAAATCAGGAGAAATACACCATTCTGAACCAGCGGAACCAAAATAATCAGAACTTTAACACAGGTCACTGGGATGGAAGGAGACTTGAATGCAGACACTGGAACAAGTAATTGGAAACATCAGTGCTTGCATGCTTAAGTGAAAAGATAAGCAGTATTTGCATTTTCTCCATCATCTTCCATGTACATGTGCAAGATTTTATAAAAAAAGTTTATCACAGAGAGCTATGACAGAATATGATGTAATCTTTTTTTTTTCAAAAAAAGCACTAGAAATCAAAGGCAACCAAGATAATGTACATCTTTCCCAGAACATTTTTCTCAGCTACATAAGGTGTGCATATACCAAGGTCTAACACACTTAGCTGCACCACATCAAGTCAAGCTGTCCAAGAGCATACACAATTTTGCTTACAGGAGTATACCTCTTCCACAATTTTTCAAGTTTACAAGTAATTCCCTGTATTGGACTATGCTTACTCAGAAGTAGAGATAATATTTTGTTTCAATACTACTGTTTGTTTTCATGACATATTCAGAGATGAGGCAAGACGTAAGATTAAGTGCAGGGAAGCATTTCAGACCCCAAAAATGCATTTTTTAAAACTTAGTTATACATGGTTAAAACAGGTAGATCTGCCAAGAGTTGCATAAAATGATTTCTATCCTTCCCAAAGGTGAGCAACTGAGCAAAAGGTGAGCAACTCAGCAAATATCAACTCTTCTGCATCATGGAATTCACTATGGGTGTCTGAATGATTCAACTCGCATTTTTTAATATCAGCTAAGACAGAATTATAAACTAAGTTAGTACATGTGAATTAAGTACCCTTAAGAAATCAAAGAATAATATTGACTCCTGGAAGACACCCAGAAGATCCAAAGATGGAACAGAAGGTTGATTACTACACTCCTGCACAATCCAAGCAAATTGTTAATATATTGAAAACATTCATGTCTGGTATTTGTACCTGCTGGATATCCAAATTATTCTGTCCCAAAACAAGTTTGATAACCATCCTCTTCGTAGCTGAAAGCAGCCAGAAAACAGTTAATTTTTTTTTAACAAATGGAATGGAAACCTTTTTTTTTTCTTTCCCAAGCTTCAATTACAACAGTCAAAGCCAGAGACTTAAGCAAATAAACTTCAAAATAGCCATTTGTTACAAGTAGCAAATTACCATGAACAATGAACTTGTTAAGAATCCCCTCTAAAAGCACGACACACACAAACAGGCTACCCAGCAGAAAAATCTGTTAACAATTTTATTTCTTTTGTCATGTTAAATATTATGGGACAGGACTGTTAAGGATGAAGAACTCTCAACAATGCCTCACAAGGAATAAGAAAGAAATTCTGCCATGATATTAGCAAAGTAAGGTAAGGAGAAAATTTACACAGTAAGAGGCACCATTTTCCCCAGAATACCTCTTGTCATATTCCTGAATGAGTGGGATTAGCAATCTAATAAATCATTTGTCAAGAGGTAACAGCAACAGATAAAATTTTAAAGGATTATTAAAATAACATTTACAAGACTCTGAACAATTTTCGAATTCTTATTAAAACCACAGAAAGAAAGAACAATTCTTTATTTATGAATTTTCATAAAGGACTGACTGTGCAACTGATATCTGCTATTGATGACTGAATGTACAATTTTGTCCAGCAGCTGAACAGTTTGTCTTTTCAGATTGTGTTTTCTAACCGTGCGAGATCATTAAAGGCAAAGCCTGTTATGATGCTGTACACAAGAACAGCCACTTGGGCCGTACTACCCATGATGTGGTAGGTAAACAAATCTTTTCCTGGCCAAGAGAAAACAAAAAAAAAAACCCAAAAAAAAAAAAGAAGCTGCAGTTTTGCATGCTTCTCTCACTCATTCTTTCTACAAGATGAACTTCCCTAGAAAGAATCCAATGAAAATGGCTGCAATTACAACAAGAAGTGAAGGAAGAGAATTAGAGCCATTATCTCTGAGGGCCAAAGCTGTGGGTGATCCAGATTTATCCGAGTGTGCTACCTTTCTGAGCCTCAAGCCTTCATCCTGAGGGAAGGAAAAAACACAGATGGAAAAGAAATATAAATACATCATTACAGTAGTAAAAATTGAACTCAAAAGGCCATATTTACTGGTGAACATTTAAATAAAGTTTAAAAAAACCCTCAACACATACAACATGACACCACACCAAAATCCAAAACATGGACTTAGAAAACCATATTTTAAATAATTCACTAGTCTTTCTGCTTAAAAAATATTTCAAAGATCTTGCTAGACCCTGCTCTTACTTAATATGTGTCAAAATTAAATAGCAGTCATTCCTTATTGTTAAGGAGAAACATCTGCTTTGCTTAATGTTAATGTCATCAGGATTACAGGTGTGGAGATACCATATTATTTCATAGTTCTTTAAAAGACTAGCACAGCCAGTGAAATTGCCAGAACTGTTCTAAAAGCAAATATATAGAAAAGACACATAAAGTCATGTATTGACTATGTACGGTCACTCAAATGACACCTTTACATAAAGGTACTAGAAAGTCGTGTTTGCTTACCTCTTCTGGCCAAACAATTGTTCTTATTCTCTGTTTGTAGTAGAAAATGTTACTGCTCTGGATCTCATTTACTGATTATTAATAAAAAAATAAAGCACTTTTAAAACGCACTAATTTAATTCAGTAGCTTTGACTTAGACTTAAAGTAATAAGATCACCTTAAATAGGACCATTTCACTTAAGAAGAAGATTATGCAGCTTCAATGTCTCATCCATGACAATCACAAAGTCTCAATCACCGACAAGTTCAAGATATACGTTAAATACAGGACAGTAAAACCATATTACAAATCAATCTTGACCTTCTAAGTTTTATCTACTTGCTGGGATACACATCTTTTGGCCTAATTACAAACCAGACCTTTGAATCAAGCAGAGTGAAGTCACTTCAATAAAAATGTGGACACAGAACTTACTCTCAGGTGCCGATTTTCATCTGTCAGCTTCATAATCTCTGCCTGAAGTCTTTTGCACTCCTCCACGAGCTTCCTTGTTTCAGTATCATTAAGTGAAACACTATGTGGTTTTGGCATCGGTCCATCCTGCTTAGATGTGTTCAGTACTGGGGCAGATTTGCTTGCATCTATATCATTCTACAAATATAAAGAACGATTTGAGAATTTTACTTACCTAGAGAAAAATCATCCACAGCTTAAAAGTGAAACAATGAAGCTACCAATAGAGTTCAATGCAGTTTGTATTTATAGTAAGCTGAACAGACACACTGACAGTTCAATTCTGATTAGCTCAAGTATTAAAAAAGCAAGAGAAGATTGCATTGTTTACCTGGTACTACACTCTAATGAGACACAAATTAATACTTTAGCTGCTTAACGCTGACCCAGGAGGCATCCAAAAGAGAGCATAAAATACGACAAAGATCATTTGAACTTGGAGGGGGGGGAATAAAAGGAAGAAAGTAACTCTGCAATAGTAAGAAACAAAGTATAAACAAAACAGGTCATGTCACAAACTCCTATAAAGTATGTATGACACCAATGCTTTGCACTTGTAACATATTTTAGTGAAGGAAAATAAAGTGCTGCACAAACATGAAATTTGTGTCTCACAGCATCTGAAATACACATTACTAATTTTGAAAAGTCACAAAAAGCTGTGAAAAAAACAGTATTACAATTAAAAATCTAATTCTCACAGCTCTGTTCAAAATCACAGAATCATAGAATAGTTTTGGTTGGAAGGAACTTCAAAGAACATCTAGTTCCAATCCCCCCACTATGGGCAGGGACAACTTTCACTAGATCAGATTGCTCAAAGCCTGATCCAACACAGCCTTGGACACTTTCAGGGATGGGGCATCCACAATTTCTCTGGGCAACCTGTTCCAGTGCCTCACTACCTCCTCAGTATACAATTTCCTCCAAACATCTAACCCAAATCTTTCATCTTTTAGTTTAAAACCATTCCCCTTTGTGTTATCACTATCTGCCTCTGTTAAAAGTTGCTGCAATGGGGTGTCCATGAAGCCTTCTCTTCTCCAGGCTGAACAACCCCAGTTCTCTCAGCCTGTCTTCATATGAGAAGACATATGCTCCAGCCCTCTGAGCATCTTCAGGGCTCTCCTCTGGACTTGCTCCAACAGGTCCACATCCTTCTTAGGCTGGGGAACCTAGAGCTGGACTCAGGACTTCAGATGGGGTCTCACAAGGGCAAAGGAGAGGGAGGGAGAACCACCTCCCTTGACCTGCTGGCCACATTTCTTGTGATACAGTCCAAGATGGTTTCTGGGCTGTGAGCACACACTGTAGACTGATGTCCAGCTTTTCAATCATGAGAACCCCCAAGACATGGCAAGCCTGACTGCCAGTGAAGACTGAGGCAAAGAACTCAGTGAGTACCTCAGCCTCCTCTATATCTGTTGTCACCAGTTCTCCTTTCTTGTTTATCAGGGGTATTCACTCTCCTTGTCATTTATTTTCTGACATACGTACTTAGAGTCCCTTCTCATTACTCTTCCCATTCCTTGCCAAGTCTCATTCCATCTGTGCCTTGGTTTTCCTGATCCCACCCCTACACACCCCCAAAGCAGACCCCTGTACTTCCCAAGTCACGTCCCAGCTTCCTCTGGCTGTGCATTGCCTTCTTACTCCTCAGTGAGAGGAGAAGATCCTTGCTCAGCCATGCTATTTTCCAGCCCGCCTTCCTTGGTTTCTTATACATCACGATGGAGAGCCCTTGCACTCTTAAGAAAAATGGCCTTAAAGAGTTGGCCCTAAAAGGGCCTAAAGCCCCCTACGAGTGGCTGTAAAGAGCTGACTTTTTAATTAAAGAGTCAGCTCCTCTGTCCCTAGGGACAGTTTCTTAGGAAAAAGTACAAAAGGAGGTAGTTTTCTAAAACCCATTACATTTCTCTCACTACATTACACACTTTATAAAATTAAAGCCAGAAAGTAGATAACTAAGTGCCTTGATAATAAATGCTCAACCTTTATGTTTTTACTGTTTAAGACACACTTCGGAAGCTTACACCTTCGTCTCATAAATTATTCTTTACCAAAAAGAAAAAAAAAAAACAATAAACCAACCAAAAAAACCCAGACCACAAAGCAACTGCTACACTCCCTTCCCCCCAAGATTATACTGAGATTGCATACAAAAACTATAAAGTATAAAAATAACAAAAAGATAGTTTTTTGGCACTGGTCTCCATAGTTGGAGTTTTTTAAGATGTGGTTGGACAGAGTGTTCCCTTTCAGGCAAGATCTTGGACCAGATGGTATTTCAAGGTCCCTTTAAACCTGGGCTGTTCTATGATTCTATGAATCCTGAAAAAGTTATATACTGAACATCCCTCCTGACTAATTTAGTACATATTCCTTCAATCCATTTAATCATTAAATCAAATAGGTTGAAAAAAACCTGAAATTTCTGTGAGATCCTACCAGTCAGTGGTACAGATCTTACAGTTTCTTACTCCTTACTTACCAGTTTATCATTCTCGTTGGGCATTTCAAACACACATCTCAATTTGGAGTCCATTAACTCATCAGGTTTTGCTTCTTTCCACTAAGACAACAATTAACACAGTTATTTAACATGCTGGACTCATGCAAACATCTCAACAGTTCATTAGCTTGCTCTTAGCTCTGGCCTCCTATACAGCTGAATACCGTGCTTACCTCCCTGCAATTTTCAGACTTGCTTATGAACAATGCTTTTTGTTCACACTCACTGCTGTGAAGTAACAAAAGCTAGAAAGTTATTCAACTCTGGAAACGAAAAAGAGTAAACTGAATGCAAGGATGGATCCATCAGAGGTTTGTATGAAACAGGGAGGGGACAATACAGTGGTTTCTTAACACACAATGAGAAACAAGTAGCATCTGAGTCAGTTTGAGAAGAAGGTTGCAGCCCTATTATGCCTCAGTAAATGTACTTCTTGTATCCCCTCTTGGAAGCGCTGATTTTAAACAAAAGATTGAAAGACACCTTTTAGTGACTCTATATTTGCTCTAGAGTAAATTTCTTTGGTTCTTCAAAGGTTAGACTTTTAACCACTTTCTCCTTTTACTGCATATCATGTGACAATTTGGGCCTAGATAATTTTTCAAAGCTGTTTATAAAAAACATTTTAAATTCTAATGGTTATCAGTATATTTGAATAACTAAAATATGCTAGAATCTCTCCTCAACTGACCATTAACTTTCAAAGCACACACTTCATGTGGTTGCCTTAAATTCTTAGGCTAAGAGACTGCTCTGAAGTCTGCAGCAATTTTTCTAATAGGTCCTCTACTGTTACCTTAGAATTGTAGGTGTTATAGACTCAAATATTCAGGTTTTTTATAACATCCTTCCTGTTATATTTTTTTTCCAGGGGCATTATTTATACAGTAACTTATAACTACAATTATCTATTTCCTGCAATATCCATATCTCAGTATTGTATACTTGAACACAGTAAGAAAGCAGTGATTTGCAAGGTATTTCTGAAGCTGGTTTTTATATCCTCACCAAATAGCCATGCTTCATTTGTCACACAAAACCAGGAGCTACTAGAGCATATGAAGAAAAACAAACCAGTTCAAAAAGGCAGACAGATGTTAACTTTCACATCTCAAAAGCTTCACAAAATCTAGAAGGTTCTCCACTGCTTCCAGTGAAGAGTGATGCCACAGTAGTCTTTGCCTTCACATAAGGGGACAGAGCCTAAACTTTAAAGGTCTCCAGGCTTTCAGCAATTTATAAAATCTCATCTTTATCCTTAGTTTCCCCTCTCCTTCTCTGCCTTGAGTGAACATCAGATGTACCTGTGTCAACACAGGCATTCCCTAAAATAGTTTGTAGAGTTAGAAGCATTTGCAGTGTTGACCTCCACCTTAGGACATACTTAGGTGAGTCCACATAGACCCTAAAAGGCCCGTTTTGACAACTGAGGGCTTCATTCCCATTGCTGCCAGCCAGTAAAATCAGAAACAGGCACCTTACTTCTGAACTAACAAGCACAAACCTACATATCTTCTTTCTGGATCTTGCATCAGACCAACCCAGCCTAAGAACTAAAGCTACAACATGTTCTATTAAAACAGAAAATAAATCTATCATTTGTGCTGTGTTCAGCCACTTGATATCTTGTAGGGAGACACATCTTAGTCTTGAAAATGTTTTAATTCATTAGAATCCCATTCAACATTTCACTTAAACACTTTTCAGACCAAACGAACTCATTTCATACAGCTTCAGGCTCGTTGTTTGAATATACTCTTGATTCTTTCAAATTCAATCTGTTTATCCTCTTCAAATTAGCTGTGCATAAAGGTATAACATGCCCATATTTTAACACTGAACTGACCTTACTTTAGACTCACTACTATTTCCATTCAATAACCTCTAGGTTAATCACTAGAGGCAAGTTCTAAGAACTGACCTTGTATTTCATATCAAAACCCCTGAATCACATTTGAAGTCACACGTGTTCAGAGAAAACCCAATTCTTATTCAAAAAGAAACTGCAAAAATGTGAATCATTTATAGTTAAGCCTGATTTTTTAAGAAAAAAAAATACAACAGTCATTTTACTCCATTTTTACTTACCACTGCCTCCATATCTGTAATATTTGGTGGTGCATAGGTTGTTTGTACCATAAACTTGTGTTTACTCTTCTCATTTGGGTCATAGTCAAAAGGCTGCAGCATTACTGTTCCAAAGAAAAAATAAAACTGTGATTCTTCAGCTAATCACTACAGCAAGGATGCTATCCACTTCAGATTTATTCCTCATTGAACAGGCATTGAAAGTTAAAATGCAAAGGCAGTGCATACACTGTATAAACAGGGAGTGAGAGGTTAGAGTCTGGTGCAGCTGACATGATTATTTCTGTAATTACTACAGGAAAAGACATTTCATATACAAATATGAACAAATAGATCCTGTAAGAGAGACAAAAAAAAATTACATCTGAATATGTGTGTGTGGGGGTAGGCTTGCAACTTGATCTACCAGAGGATGAGGACTCAGTGAACTGGAGAGATGAATTACTTGGCAGTGTACATACACCTGTCTTCCACAGAATGGGAATGCCAGTTCAGTGTATCTTTATACAAAATTAAGAGAAGCAGAAGCAGTTTCAGAAAAATATGAGAAAAATCACACGGAGTCCTATAATAGGTATCTATTTACGTACCTATTTTACAGCAATGAAAAAGCTACAGCAGAGATACTAATACGGCTAGAAAAATGCAAAAGCAGAAGGAAAAACAAGTAACACCGGTAACAAGCTGTGAAGGAAGAAGAGTAACGTGCTATATCATGAAAAAAAACCCAACAACAAGCAATTGCTGTTAACAAGTTAACAACAAACAATATATGACAGGATAATAAATAGTAAATTCAGGGCATAAAGGTAAAGAAAAACAGCTCTTATGGAATTTGTATTTTTGGAAAAAAATAGATGAACATGGCTGAAGAAGGTTACTTAGTGATTCACAACTGAAAAGTGATAAATTATTAAAAAATGTCTGTGGACTTGCTTAAAATGACTGTCAAATCACATCTCCAACAATGAATTTAAAAACTGGCTTGGCTCTGAATCAGCACGATGCATTAAACAGGCTGAAGACAGCTAACACTACCTCAGCATTCAGTTTTGAACATAAGAGCTTCAGCCCACAGTATCCTATAGTTATTTCTCTCCGCACAACAATGTGAGAGGAATCTATTTTTAATTATATGAAAGATGACTCAGCACTGAAAACATTCAGTTGAGAGACTGATGAGATAAAGTGGGTCACTAGAAAAATAATCTGCACACTTATCTTAGGAAATTACCCAGAAGAAATTATATGCCTAAAAACAAAAAGATGAAGCTGACACTTTGGGGAAGAGAACTTAGCTCTGAAAAGCACTGTGGAGTCACTGTAACTCAACAACTGCACTTGAAAACATCTTGAGGTCACTGTAGCTGAATAACTGCATGAGAATCCAGTAATACAGAAATAGGCACATCAAAGACTTCCTGCTATGCCAGCTGAAGAGTTGAGCAGTGTGACACTGTTTCCCTTTATTGGTGATCCTGAAGCCACAATATTGTTTACAGCTCCAGTACTGACTCATTTAAAAAACCAGAATTTAAAAGGATGATTTGTAATTGTGAAAACACACAGGATGTAATCCTTCAATCTATTCAATTCCCTGAAGAGGAAGTCCAGCAAGATCTTGATTGTGATATCAAACTACCCACTGGAAAGATCCCAGATAGGAGATCAAACACACAGCTAAGGCAAAAGGGCTGTAAGTTGTAGCTGAAGATGGAAATAAAGGCATTTTTGACTACTTGAATCTTAAACCAATTCTCAGTAAAATGATCTTTCCGAGTCAGTGACTAAGTACCACATGAGTCCAGATGCTGGATTGCCCATGGTAAGCAATAACGAAGTTTTAAAGGGCCCCATTCAACAGATCATATTAGATCAGAAAACTCCTACAAGGAAAAGTTACTCTAAGGTTTTAACCAACCAAAGTTTTCTTGGGTTCTTCTTTGCATCATTTGAACATACCACCTGAAGATAGTTATCTAGACTCTTTTAAACTTCTGAAAGGGTGTACAAATGTGAATCTGAAAAGCTCTGAGGATTGCTCCATTATTTCCCTTTTGCTTTGCTACAGAGGTCTCCAAGGGTTCTAAAATAATCAGTTTTCTAGACCTAGAAAATCTAAGAGTTCACACCTATATTGCCTGTGATCTCTACAACTTGAATCCCCCTTATTCTAGAGATTCTACCTCAAAATGGTCAGGAGAATGACCTACAAAAATTATTTACCAAATCTGAAAACCAGTATCTAGTCTTCCCATTTTCTCGAGAAAAACAACTAGCTACAGCTGTAAACTAATTTTTTCTTAAATGCAATGAGCTATGAAATGTTACACTTTAAGCACATCAGAGCAGAAAAGCAATGCTCTACTTCAGGATACAAACATGAATATAGTAGTCTGAAGCAAAGGTACTGTTAATGTCACTGCCCATTTTCAATTTGCTTTTCCTCCTTTCAGAGAGCCACAGATAAATGTGACAAAGGCAAGTGTTTCTATATGGAGGATTTTTTCATGTATCATTGCAGCTCTACATCAAGTTGCCATCACACTAATGAAGGGAATCACTTTTAATTTTTAAAAAATGTTTTAAAAAGCTGACATACTTCAAACAGTCTTTAAGATCAAGTACTAGGGAACTGCATTAAAGGCCTTAAAAACACTTAACCTACAACTGCGTGTATTTGTTTTTACCTGAAACAATTACAGACGATCCTGGGTCAATAATTCCACTGTTTGGCCTCACACAGTATCGACGAGGTGCTGTGGTCTTCACTTTGAAGCATACTTTCCTGTCTGATGGATTTCGTAGTTTAAGATTTGTAGTTACTACATCTGTAAAGGGACCTGAAAAAAAAGGTTGGTCTTTTTTAAATATACATATAGCTCTAGAGAAGAAATCTGTTTAGACAGCACAAGTAACTCTTAAAATGTATCTTGTTGCCAACAAACTTCTAAAAGCAGGTTAAATCATACAGCTGTTAGGCACATACACTGTGTTACATGCAAAGAGTGCTTTATCACCTTACCACTATACATTACAGCAATCAAGAACTCTTAAGTAGTACAACAAACTCAAGCTGCTGGCACAAGTGGTTCATATATGCATATGCTAATTTTACCGAATCATTCTTCATATTTGAAACACCTAGAAGGTACTGGTCATATGCTGAAGTAAATTTTGCTGAATTTTTCTTTAGGAATAGAAGCAACACATTCTTTGGAATTCTTTTAACTGTTTAAAGAAAGAAAACAGACTAAAATATAGTCACTGCTATATTTCACTGTATTTCAACTTCTGTTGGCTTCTGAGCTCCTACAGACTTGACCAAACAAGGCATCAATCTCCTCTTTTAAACTCAAAATAAGCAAGAGAAATCATACTGTTTATGCATGTACTCTAATTGATCCCCAGAAAAGCAAGTTGTAGTTGCTATATTTACGTATTCAATGCAATATACTCTCCTAAATGTATTTATGTTAAACTTTCAGGATAGGAATTCCTTCCAAGACTGGACAAGACTTGGACAAGAGCCATGATTTCAATACCAAACTGCAAAAGCATATCTTCCAACAGAGATCACCTTCATGCAATGCCACACAGTAACACCACGAAAAATAAGGTTCACAGCATTCTGAGCCATGTAAATCTCCCTTATGCTTTTGTCATTCGAAAGCAAGACTGCAAGGGCTCTAGAAAAATGGTATTTCATATGAACACAAAATTTATTCAAGAATACTTCATGTGTACATTAACTTTTAAGAACCTTCTTTATAGTTCTTTAAAATTACACATTAAATTACTACAAAAAAATTTTTATCAGTATTGAAAACACACCAACAATTTTTCCATTAAAAAACTACAAAGAAAGCAAACTTCAGATTAAACTGGATGAAAAATATAAGTGATAAGAACAAGTGGTAAGGTACAACAAAACCACTAATTGCATGAGACACAGGAAGACAATTCTTTTCTGAATACCTTATTCCACAGAGGTGTCTGCACTTCTCTGAAGGAAATAGCTCTGCCCACCATCAAACATGTTACTACACTAGAGGGCTCACTATTAGACTGATGCCTTTGTTTCTATAACTCATTCCAAATACTTGATTTTGAGAGAGCGTTAAACAGTCTTAACACAAAACACCAAGATACAAATACCTAAAGACTAAAACCAGAATTACTGACAACCAGAATACTGAGATGTAGATGAAGATACATGTGAGCTAGGTTTAGATTCAGTGAGGTTCTTTTGACAAAATAGGAACTGGTATTATTTGTCTGAAACTTCACTTCTAATCTGACTTGATATGGTGGATGAAATAAGTCATCCTCTCAATTCCGGCAAATTTGACACAGTCCCCAAGATTTACAAAACTACTTGAAAGTTTCCTGCCACTCATCTCCTGATGACTCTTGCAGGATCCAGTTGTCTTTACTTATAAAGAGAGATCAAAAAATAACTCCCATCACCCATATCACAAACTGGACTAAAATCAGGCAGTTGAACACTCTGTTCACTCTAAGACTAGTGATACACTCATAACACACCAAACATGTATTTTTTTCAAGCTACAGACACATTTTTGAGGAGGTTATTCTGGGAGTTTAACTAACAACCACCTCAGCTATTAGTCATCTAATAACCACTGCTTTTGCAGTGCCCAGAGGCAAACAGCACCTTGAATCCGGCTTTTAAACTTGTGGGTTGCTTTTTTTTTAATTGCAACTCTAGGCAACCTGAGGAGCTCTGCTTCTCAATCTTGTCAACTACTTTTACTAAGGACATTCTGCAAGGAAAAAAAAGACACAGTTCAGAGGCTCATTTTGAAAAGCACAGTCATCAAGAAAAGGAGCTACACCATTCAAAACCAGCTTGTTTCAAGACAAAGTAGCAGTGAATTTATAAACTGATGATAAACTGGTTTTTAAACTAAAATAGAAGATATTCTGTTTCTTTTGAGACATGACAAATCTCCTCAAGCCTGCCTTTTTAAAGTGTGCAATAATGAGATAGGATTCAAAATATTCTTCAAATTACTCTGATATTTACTGTCAGTTTCAACACCTCAGATAATTAAAAGAAATCTGCTTTTCTTTCCCAGGTACATGAATGCAGTGGCCTCCTTTGCATTTCCTGGATACTTCACAAAAAAAAAGCTTTTAGCTCGGGGACATTTTTTAGAATCAGACATTTCTTTCAGTGGTGACTGAAATCTTTTTCAAGGTCTAGAGGATGCTTTTGACAGCTTTACCTTTCACCTGCTTTCTAAAAGCTTTAAAGAAAATAGCTGTATAAAGCCTCTCAAGACTTGCAACCACCAGATTTAATAAATAGGTGGTAGCAAATTGGCGCACAAAAGGAAAAGATGACTGAATGGCACTGTTCCTGCTGAAACCAGCTGTTTTGGTAATTTAGTGGCATACCAATAGCATGGATCTGAGCAGGGACAGGCAGGAACAGATAGAAGGACAGTAAATCAGAAAAAAAAATCCGTTACCTTTCAGAGGAGCCACATGATCTAAGTTAGCATGACATACCCTTCAAAAAAGAAACTGCAACACCTGAAGAAGATTCTGGAGTTCACTATTACACAAAGATAAGCACCACTACCTTTGGAGGAGTGGGGGAATGAAGTACAAGCTGGCAGTAACAGCCTAAGAGCAAAAGCCTAAACTACGACCATTCTTGAGGAAAAAGGTGGGGCAGAGGCAGAAGAACCAGGAAGGAGAAATGTTTTGGAGCGTATTGCACAGATTGCATGTAAACAAGGAAAAGAACTAGCAAAGATGGATACAAACATTACGCACATGCATCAAAATGGACAAATGCACACCCACTTCATCTCAGTAAACATTCAGCTACACCAGGGTAGCATTATAATCTCAAAAATAGCATCTCACCTGCTGCTTGCATGACACTCAGGTCCAAGCAGGTTTTTATTTAAGCACTTAAACCTCAGACAGGCTTATGTCTAACTGTACACACAGAAGCTGTGGTAATTCAACTAGTAACTCAGGCTATATATCAATGTAACGTGATGTCGAATGACAAGAGATCATTGCTTTATAAACCTGTAATTTCAAACTAATAACCCCTGGAAATAAAGAGTTACTTTAGAGGGGATAGCGAGTTCAACAACTCTCTTAGTAGTGTAAATTCAAGACACCAATTACAGCATCTTCCTGGAATGAAGGTTGTGAGAGTGCCAGTTTGTTCCAACAGTTTTGAATGGAGCAGTGACAATTCATGCCACAAGTTTTCCTGTCACTTTGACTTACGAGGGCCTTAGATAAGAAGGACAGACACCTGCCTAATCACACTCAGAAATACCAGACATATCCAAAAACTTAGTATGTGTGAAATATGAATTTCTATTTCAGCTATCTTGAAGCGCAGTAACCACAACATTAATGGCAGGGTTGCCTCTGGAAACTACGCAGCTTGGACTACAGCATCTAGTGGGCAGGAAGAAATGCCACAGATTCTGCAGAGTCAGTTTCCACCGCTGAAACACAGTGCCAAGTTCCCTAGCTTGCCACAAGCTTGCTAGTTACGCTGCAGTAAGACCAAAATACTATGAATTACTGGACAGGTAGGACCTGTACAGAGATCTTTTTCATCAAGTGTCATTTTCACTTCAGATTTGGGTCTCCTTCACTGTCCCAGCTTCAAAACCCATTCCTCTACCACCTGAGATGATCAAACATCAGGGAAAAAATGATGATGTGAATATGCCTTCCTAATGTGGGAAGGAAGAGCTTAGACAAGCTTCCACAGGCTGTGGTACCCCTGGGAAAGGTGAGAGACCCATGTCAGTATCTCTAGTTGTTGGCAGTACAGAGCAAACAAAGCACTTCTGAGAAGGGGGTAGGTTTGGTCAGCAAGAAGTTCCATTCAAAATTATTAAGGCTGTCACAATGTACACACAAAGCCTGTCATAAAATATCACCTCTACCTAAAATTGGGTAAGAAGAAATTATAATTTTATTAAATTACACAAAAATCTTTTATAATTAGAAGGCCGATCACTTGTAGAGTTGTACAAAAATGAGCATGCATTATTAAACAAAATCAACAACATTTTATGAAATAGTTCAAGTGTTGAGCATAGTGCCCTCTTCAATTGATCTGTAGCTGCTGCAAAAGCCAGTATCTAAGCCAACTCTGCCAGAAAACACTCCAGTTCATGCATTGAATTAAAGTTTATTTAAGCTGTAAATTGGCACAGCAAAGTGATACATTCAGCCACATCTAAAAACAATGTAACTACACATTTTAAAAGTACGAAGATCGGCAAAAGGAATCCACACCCCTTAAAATGTGTTACAGTATTAACTTCAAAAACTATGGGGATTACATGCTTTAAGTGGAATGTTTTTTTCACAGCTGCTGCATCGCCTTTGAAATTCCAAGAGCACATGAAACATACAGAACACTTCAAGGCACCTTCACTAAAACAAACTTAGGGTAGTTTTCTTTCAGAGCACAATAAAGTCAGTTTGGGCAGACAAAGAAAACTCATTTACTGCATTTGACAGCTTGAGCCCTAATGAATGAGAAATGAGTTCAAGTCAGCAGAACAAAAACTAACAGTGATATTGTAAATCAAGCAAGACAAATTTTGTGAAAAGTTAACTGACGTTCAGGATAGATCTGAGAAGAACAGAGTAAGATCTCCATCAACTCATTCTGCCAGAATAAAAAGTAGCAATGGAATAAAGAAAAAATAAGTTAAATTAACATAGCTTCATGTAATCTATATTTGTATGATGTAATATGGAATTTTTAAATTAGGCCAAAATTTAGTTGTTTTTCTTTCCCATCATTTGACATAGCAATCACAGAATGGTTGTGGCTGGAAGGGACCTCTGGAGGTCATCTGGGCCAAACTTCCAGTTCAAGCACGGTTACCCAGAGCCAGCTGCCCAGCACCAGGAAGCTTCTGAATGGCCAGAAACCTTCTGAATATCTCCAAAGACAGACTCCACAGCCTCCCTGGACTACCTGTGCCACTGCTTGGTCACCCTCACAGTAAAAAAGTGTTTTCTGATGTTCAGAGGGAACTTCCTGTGTTTCAAGGTGTGCCTATTGCCTCTGGTCCTCTCACTGGGCACTAATGAAAAGAGCCCAGCTCCATCCTCTTTGCACCCTCCCCTCAGGTATTTTTATGTATCAATAAGATTCTCCCAAGCCTTCACTTTTCCAGGCTGAGTATCCCTAGCTCTCTCAGCCTTTCCTCACAGGAGAGATGCTCCAGTCCATCATCTTTGCGGCCCTTCCCTGGACTCTCTCCATTATGTCAATGTCTCTGTTGTACTGGGGAGCCCAGAACTGGACCCAGCACTCCAGCTGTGGCCTCACCAGCGCTGAGCAGAGGGGGAGGATCATCTCCCTCAACCTGCTGGCAACTTTCCTCCTAATGCAGCCCAGGACACCTGCAAAGAACTGGCCTTCTTTGCAGCAAGGGCACATCACTAGTTCATGATAACCTTGGTGGCCACCATGATCCAGGGCCATTTCTGCAAAGCCACCTTCCCAGCTGGTCAGATCTCAGCCTGCACTGCTGCTTGGATGGTTGTTCCTCCGCAGCTGCAGGACTCTGCACTTTTTCTTGAACTTCACAAGGCTCCTGTCAGCCTGTTTGTCGACCTGCCAGCTCCCTCAGCACTTTCTGTGTGCATTCCACCAGGGCCCATGGATTTACTACATCCATTTTATTTAAGTATTTCTTGACCTGATCATCATCTACCAGAGATACTGAAGGAAAGACATCTAAAAATGAGAAACACTGGTGCTCTGTGGCAAGTCAAAACTACCTTGACTATCAGATAAGAAAATGAATCATAAAATATATACAAAGCACTGAATTGCTCAAAATCAAATTTTATAGTACTTTCTGAAAAAAGGTGACACAGCTGACACAAAAGAAAGCGAGTGGAATGTTGTTTATTTCCATAAATTAATTTTAAGACATTAATATTCAGACCTCTGTGAAAAAGATCTGAAGAGAATATATAACATGCATTGCCAAGGAACATAAATAACTCCTTCCTCTTGAAATACCAGAACCACAACCATTCAAATACCTTCTCTAACTGGAAGAAAAATCCCAACTCTAACAAATCACCTACATTAAAATTATTCATGGTCTATGAAGCATAATAGCTTAGGTTTCACGGATTAATACTTAAACATGGATATGAATGATCAGGAATAATCAGTGGATGAAGGTAAGAGATTAATAATACCTACAAATAGCCATGGCTTTCAGGAAGATATTCATATATTAGAACAGCATTACAGAATCTTTCACTTCTTATTCTACCCTGGCACTTGAGAAATAGTTTTGTTTTATCATCAACCTGCATTGTAAAATATAGAATGCAAAACAGGCTTTATAAGAAAGCTGACACACCTCAATGTCCACAGCTCCTGAGGGCTGATTCTAGGCTACCACTGTTTACCAGGGGCAACATCAGATTTTATCTTATCTCCCCACAATGCCATGCTGTCAGCATTCATGCTGCTGATGTGTCTATCATAGATTTTTCTTTCTAAAAAATGCTGAGACAATGCCCATTTTTAAATGCTAAAATAGCTCATCTTCCTCTGTCAAAGGGGCAGAGCTTGCATATGGCTACACAGCTTATTAGCGGTGCTTGTGCAGATGCTGGCACACATGCTTTGCTGGGGGCTGGTGTAAGAAAAATAGGAGCTGAAACCTTTTGCCTGCCATTCTGACAGAGAAAAGACAAAAATACAACACAGTGACATTTCAAAGCAGATAAAACATTTCCTTACATATTTTTTCTGGATGAAAACTTCTTATTCATCCCAGCTTGTGACTGAAATGTTGTTAGTAGCCAAGAAATCACAGTAAAAATGCAGTAAGCATCTATCTCAAGGGTAAAGTACAGCCACAGATCATTACCAGGAATTCTGTTAAAGAGAACGTTATCTTCTTTATATATTAGATAAAATACAGACTAAATGGAGATTGTCTTGCATTTAATGTTAAATATGGGCAGTGGTTTTTTTAGCCTTAACAACAACAAAACACCACTAGTAACAAGATGGTATAACATGGAATAACTTCATCCGAAGATATTACTGCTCTTATTTAGCTTAAGCTTTAAAATCTAGCAGTCTAGGCCCAAGTCAGTCATATATGTCTATTCTTGATATTTTTCCCATTGAAAGAGCACCATTACTAAAGAACTATCTGGTTACTAACATCAAAGCAATGCTTGTAACTTAAACTTAACCTCCATAATATTGTGAATTTCTTATTTGCAATTTAGCTTTGCTTGATTACATTGTTATTCTTGCCAAAGACACATTAAGAGCATACTAGAATTAGTAGCTCTGAATTCTACTAGGATAAAGTTTTCAGGATCTAATCATTAAGTATTAGTCATACCAAAGCACTGCTGAAATAATAAGAAGAGTAGAAACATTCAGTGGTGCTAAACTTGAACATTTAAACCATTGAATTATCTCCCCGAAGTCCTGAAGCAACCAATACAAACATGCAATCTTTCAGTACAGATTTAGCT
Organism: Falcunculus frontatus; assembly: GCA_013398115.1. NCBI lineage: Eukaryota > Metazoa > Chordata > Aves > Passeriformes > Falcunculus > Falcunculus frontatus. Next base: position 85,936 of record VZRV01006483.1, on the reverse strand, counting down.
CAGTAAGAGCTATGTTATAAGCCCTTCCTGGTGGAGCAACTATTCTCTTTGCTTCCATAAGGTAGGATAACTAATGAGTTTGACATTTACAGCCATTCTAGATTTCCAGAATACTAGCATATTTGATCAATTGAACTAAATAAACAGGTAACTTTTCTCTTTCCTTTTTCCTTTTAAACTTTCTTTGTATTTAACCTGCTATAGCTTACAAATGGTTTCAGTGATGCTGAAAAGCCCAGATCTGCTGTTTAATATATTCAAATATTCAGCAGTTTAAAATCCATATGCATCCTCGTATAAGAAATCTCCCATTGGATACACCTAACTGATCTGAATTGCAACACACAAGATACTCTTCAAACTCTATAGCAGTAATCAGAACACTTGTAATCATCTCAGATGACAGCTGTAGTGGCACATAGAAAATCAGTCTTTCCACAGAAGACCTGATCAAAAACTGCTGCCTTGCACTTTTCCCAATGTGCTCCAAGAACTGGGCATCAGAGGCTAGACACAAACATTGAACAGACCACCAAAACTCTTGTGGTTTTCACTGGTTTTCTTGCAAGCAGTATCCAAACAGTGTAACAAAGTAACTTTAAAAATAAATCATATTCACAAGCCTCCCAGCATGGACAAAAGCCCAGCAAGTTCTTTAAAAAGAAAAAAGTTTTAGCTGTTGGACTGCTGCATGGTGTCCAACCTCAGCTCATAACACAGAGCCTGGTCAAAACAGACTTTTATATCAGACATGAACATCTCCTACAGACAGGTCTAGCTGACACTGGACTGCCTCCCAAACACACCAACAGCTCACGGTAGTTTCAGGGTGACTTTTCAGTCTCTGGAAGCATAGGCTACAAGTCTCCATTTCCCAAGCCACTGAAAGCCAAGTACAATAATTCCCTACAGTGACTCAGGTAAATAAACATCTGCTTCAAAGAAGTTGCATTTAGTCAGCCTTGTTGATCAGACAGGACCACAAACTCCACTTCCTTATCAACTTCACAACCCAGTACTGAGCTGAACTAATGCAGCCACACTTCTCAGGAGGAGTCAGCACACTTCTACAGAAGCAGCTGGAGTTCCAACTTGAGCTGTAACACAGAACGTGTCTAGTAGATGGCTAGTGGACATTCAAATTAAAAAACTAAACAGTTTTTACTTTCAGTGGGTCTACTACATTTAGCAGCCTTATTAGCATCATAGTGTTAAACATGATAACATTAAATTAACATCATATCCCTATGAACTAGAATTACTAGGTTTACTTCACCTATGGAGCAGTTACTCCTATGCATACAATTTTTAAATTCATGGATATCCCTTTTTACAAAGAAAAAAAATTAAACATATCTCAGTCAAGCTATTCTGTCTTGGAATGTAACACAACATACCTGCTCTAGTTTAAGAACATAACTGCGTACCATTAATGTCCTACCAAATTTTCAAGAACATTGTAAACTCACGACCTAGGAGAAGCTTTCTAAAGTCCACATGAAACTAATAATTTTGTAAGATGGTATCTGATGAATTTAAAACTATTTTTGCCCACATAATTTTTAGAAGGTTGGTTCAGACTGACATGATTCAGATTCAGCTAGTTTCTAATGATCTAAATACATTCATAGCCACTTGAAGCAAATTCATTTTTCACCAATCCTATCCTTTAGTCTAGATAGATTTTCTTTTCCCTGGTGCTTACCTTGCTGATATATTTATAGATAGCAATCAGATCCCCTTTCAGTCTTCATTTTGCTAAGATTAACAAGCTAAAGCTATTCTACTTCACTTGTGTTAATAAAGTTGTCTTTGCACCATTCCCATTTGGGTTCATTTTATCTGACTAGGTGTTGCCAGGGATGCATTCAGATGAAGCTTCATCAAAGCAAAAAACCTTGACATTAATACTTCCCTCACTACAAAATTACAGTTCTGTATTTGCCCCATTTCATGACTTGTCACATTCACAATAAACCCATGATTAAGTACTAGTTATTAGTTTTACTTCTTTTTCATCACTTCTAAGAAAATGTGGTATTATTAGCACACATCAATTTTTTTTTTTGCATTCATCACATCTGCTAACCTTGCATTACCAGTGAGCTGTACCGGCACACTCCCAACCATACCAAGGTCATTAATGAAAAATGGAACAGACCCTCCTGGAAGATGTATAAAAATGTATTGAAGACAAGGAGTTAGTGACGGCCAACATGGCTTTAGCATGGGCATGCTAAATCATGCCTGACTAATCTAGTGGCCTTCTATGGTGGACATCAATGGATAAGGGAAGAGCTACACGTGTCACCTACCCGGACATCTGTACAGCCTTTAATGTGGACCCCCCCAACATTCTTACCCCTAAATTGGAGTGATATGGGTTTGATGCATGGACTGTTAGATGGGCAAGGAGGGTGCTTGCGTCCAAAGAGTTCCAGTCAATGCCTGAATGCTCAAGTGAAAACCAGCAACAAGTGGTATCTCTCAGGAATGCATCCTGGGACCAGTACTATTCAATGTCTTCATCAGTGACACCGACAGTGGGACTGAGAGCACCCTCAGCCAGTTTGCACAGGACACCTGTGCGAGCGATGCAGTGGATTCACTGGAGGCAAGGGATGCCATCCACAGGGACCCTGACAGGAGTGAAGGGTGCGCCCATGGAAATCTCATGAGGTTCAACAAGGCCGAGTGCAAGGTCCTGCACATGGGTCAGGGCAATCCCCAATATCACAGACAGAGAAGGTCTCAGATCAGACTGCCACATTGTACCTAGGACATTGCATTTCATTCCATGTTCCATCTATCTCCATGTCTTTAATTATTCTTTCCCCTAAGGCTTTGCTTACTATCGAGGCCAGACCAATTTCAGCATTGAAGTGTCAGATTAAGATTTTACTCCAAGACCACATTTGAGAAACAAAGGAGAGAAAAATTCTGATTTGACTATTTTTTTTTAATTTTAGGCAAACACTTATTTTTCTTTTTATTTTTTTCCTCTTCTATGTTATTAAACACATATAGTCCTATATCAGGTTAATATTCAGCAAACTATCATCACAAAACCGTGTTCATATAGGAATGAAATGAAAATACCTATTTTAATTTACATAACCATCTATTTCTAAATACTCTCAAATACTTAAATGAAATATGACATCTACATTGCTAAATAATTTAAAATGCCAGGATATAACCTTATACAATACACTAAAAGGCAAGAGAAGGTAGAGGCCAAGATAACCATGCCCCAAGTAAAGTCTTACCATCTTAAGAAAAACAACGTTAGTAAAATTCTAACTTGTGTTTATGCATTTTTATTTTCAACAATACCACATCAGAAATTATCTTAGCAGAGTCGTTTTGCTGATTTTTTTTAATAAAGAAATTAGCTTACACTAACTTATCAAGTTCATCTGACACACAAGCCTTGTAAACTGACAACTTCCAAACTGGAAAATATAATACTTACCTAATTAGTCAGGGTTGATTTTCCACTTTTAATATAGCAAATTCTCTTCAGAAACCTTTTCTACTTGAATTCATGGCTTATAAGGGGAGCATGTAAAACCCTTTAGTGATGGTCACTAAGATCTGGTTAACAAACATCTCCCAGAGACAAAGTTGGTCAGAAAGTAAAACGTTCACAACCACAGTCAAGCCAAAACAGGAACAATTTCTATTTCCACAATGGACGATTGGTGTACTACATATTCAGACCTATTTACTGATGCAATAAAACAGCTCCTCTCAATCCCTTCAACCTTTCTACTTTACAACCTGGCCTTGAACAACAGTACACTGTTCATGCATAATAGAGAATGTTTCTATAATATTAATAAAAATGTCTTGTGGTGATCTAGAACACTTGCTTATGCTATCAACAAGCAGCATGAGTAGGCACTTTATAGTAATTACAATGCAAAGGTGAAGCTTTTATACCAGTAATCATTGGTACACACTAGTAGAACAAGACGTGTGGTTTGGATAGTGTTTCACTGTTTAGTGAGGCAACAGTGGTATTAAGTAAAACCGAGCCCTATAAATTTCGGGTAAAGGACAAAACTTCTACATCTTCACTGCTGTATATCTCTATCACCACAGGAAAATATTCCACTACTGAATCTTAAAACAAATGACAAACTAGTTCTGCCAAAATATAATCTAACACTATAATACACCTGACTTCACAGATCAATATAATTCCCTTTCTACAAGGCAGTTTTAAATGCAGTCTAGCACAGCGGTAGAGACGATTGTATAACATAATACCACCTCATAAGCAACACCAGGTAAAAAACACTATCTTCCTTTTTCTTCCTCAACACACTCCCACAAATCATCCTGTGCTTCAATTTTCATTAATATGTATAATTTAAAGAAATTAAAATACTAAGAAATACTACATTTCAGCCATGAAACAATGGATAGAAGTATACATATAGGAAGAGCAAACAATGCCAAGAATCGCTCTTGTATTTAAAAGAAAAAAAAAGTCAGACTACGTGTTGAATACTGAGTCATTTTATTGCCACTACGCAATTCTCAGCTAGCAAAAATATCAACTTAAATGGAACTATTTCAAAGTATCAGAAAGTCACAACTATATTAGTAATCACTTACAACCAGTTTTTCCCCCTCTACACTCCCACTGTTTAGTTTCAAAACTGTTCCTGAATGAAGATACCAGAAAATTGACATCCCAATCACCTTTTTTTTCTAACCTATCTTAGAAAATTGGGACATCACAAATTTACTGGGACGTTGAAGAGAGTGAAAACAGGCATAAAATTTGACATAATCAAGATACACACAAGTAAGGCAGTAAGATCATATCTGAGGACTTCAAACTCTGCCTGCACCAAAAGGCATCCTAGGCCAACTCTGGCAACAGACCTTGAGGGCAGGGGATGCATTTAACATTGAGCTATTTTTGCCTTTAAATTCCACCTTCTCGATTTGCAGCAACACATAGCCTGTGGCTTTCAATGTTACCAATAGCAGTGTAATGATTACAAAATAATCTACAGCAATATTTTTGTATTATTTAAAAGGTTGTCGAAATCTGCATTTCAGAATAAGCCACAATACTTGAGTGCTCTCTACCTCCCATGAAAAGCCATTTGAACACGTACCAGCTGATAGCTGATTTTATACACTGACAATTCTAGACTATGATTCAGATCAACAATCAGAAATTAAACATCCTCTGTTACACTGATCCCTCCTAGTAACTCAACCCATCAAAAAGAAAACGTACTACACACAGAGACATTCCAAATTTTATTTTAGTCTGCTAAAGGAAAAGAGCGGCTCATTATTTTGAGATGTTTACAAAGGTAACATAACTGGACTTCACACACTTGTAAGCAAGAACTGCAATAAAGGATATCTATTTAGAATATTTAGACACTTTTATAATTTCGTATTGCTAGTCAGACACCTCTGAATCACATGAAATTCAAATTCTGAACATTGTCTATCTACTAATCTTCCAAAGCTCATCAAATCCACTAGTGTTGATTTTCAATAAGGTGTTGCAGAAGCATGTCTTATGACTGATTTAGACATTTGGCGAAGGTTTTTAAAGGTTTTTTTAAAAAAGGACTATCATCAAAGACCAACTTAAATACATTTTACTTAAAATTACACAACTGGCTTCTTTGGTTTAAGGAAGGAGTTTCCATAAAAATGCTACAAATTTTCGAACTTAAAACTTTAAATGCTGCTATTAAACTACACAACTGCTAACAAAAAAAAAAGTATTAAAAAGCATATTTACTCACAGGGAACCAACTCCAGGTTCCCATAACCTTCACTAAACTAGAGCTACTGACAATGATTACATGTATGAGTCACATGAAGACCCCAGTAAGAAGCAGATGTTCCACCTTCCAAACGGGTTGCTTTTAAGCGTCTTGTGTTTTAATTCCTCTTATCCAGTCCTAAATAAACTCCAACAACTTCAGATTTGAGAAGTTAAACAAAATACATTAGAATACAAAAGAAAACCAACCTACAGGAGAAATATGGCTGAAGAACCTGGGTACAAGAACCATGAGGCAAATTCTCTGTGCTCCATACTGAGCGTCTGAAAGTGATATTACACAGTTTACCAACTGCCTCTTGGTTTCATCACTTTTAAGTACAATTTTTCCCCTGGTCACATTTGCACAACACTATGAAAAATACTTATTTGTTTTGTGGTTTTTCTTAGGTATTCCTGATAGTTTCAGAATCCAAAGAAAACTAACTACCACAAAGGGACAGAGGGAATTAACGACGACCCAAACACTATTAATGACTGAAATTTCTAGGACTATAAAGCACTATAAAAACAGGATTGCAATCTTGGACACCAAGGGAAATAGGTAATGTGTTAGCCACCACAGGACATGTTCTTCAGAACTCCCCTTGAGTTGTGCTTAATAAAATTCAAGGATAAATGTATTACAGACCTTATTTTTGCTGACAGAGTAAATTAGGTTATATTAATAAAAAAAAGAAGTTTCATCAGGCAATGATGAATTTAAAGCCTTGTTAACAACTTCTTAAGATAAGTACTACGTATCTTTTAATTGAAATAGTTGTTTGTATAGGAGCACACTATCACATTTCACTGTTACCCTAAAGGTCAGCAAATCCATTATAACTTCCTGAGGCAAGAAAACCAACAAAATCATTTGTTCAGTTCAAATCTTTAGACTTAAACTGGATCTCTGTCACATATGCACCAATAGTATTAAGTCAATAATAATAATGGATGATTGTACCAATGAAATAACTGTGAATAACCTGCTGCACTGAAAAAAAAATACTTTTATTCTTTTAACAGTTTTATGCTTTTCCTACACTATGCTTCATTTATTCTGAGTCATATACTCTCTTTCTTACTAACCAATTACTTTTTAAAAGGTGACACTCAGAATCACCTACTGCCAGTATTGTATTCTTCAACACAGTACTTTAGAATTGGATTAGTTTGTAGCCCACAAAGCTTTTTAAACACCTCTAAAAAATAAGCAGTTAGAAAATACTTATTAAGAGTGCACTCAATGCTCTCTCAATTGATAGCGCTTTCTATAGTATATTACCGCAATAGTAGAGTAATAGAGAGTGCTGCAGTCTCATTATGCTTCATATTTTGTTTTTGCTTAGTCTGCTCTACAGAAATTTTCCTAATACATGCATTAGCCTGAAACCAAAGTTTATGCCTAAAGAATACACATTTCATGCTCTAAGTGCATAAACACACAGCACAATAAAGATCACTGACTGACAACAGCTTCACACAGACAGAATTTCTAATCTAGTATTTATTCTATCAACACACTGTTTCACAGCACACCAATACGGCTTAGTTCCAGCTCAAAGACAGCTCAACATTTTCAGGCTTTGAATTAGACACAGTAGTTTTTTAATTAAAAAAAACTTAAAATCATGCATTTTCGTCCAACCTGTTCTTGCACTAAGAACACAGCACACTGAAATGAGTGGCAGCATTTTAACAACACAAAACCCAAGTGAAAATGACAAGTTCCTGCTACGAGTTTGACTCCGTGTATGAAAGTGCAATTTAAAAAAATTTAAAATTGAAGCTATCAAGAAATTAATACTCATGATTAGACAGATTTTGGGGTTTAATTGATTTGACAGATCAATAAAACAAGTATAGTTTGCTAATTTATCGAAATGCTAGGCCAGACCAAAGGTATTTTGGGGGAATACAGTGTTCTTTTCTAATACAAACGTTCATTTGTTCTAGTTGTCCATTTGAAGATTTTTACAACATCATAAATTCCACTCTGTCCTCTAAAACAATGAAAAATGAGCCTACTAAAAGTGGAAAACAGAAGCATGCACAGGATTAGGCATGTACATCTGCTGACACCAGTCACAACATTTAAAAATGTAGGTTCACATACTATTAATTGCTTTAAAAAAAAAATTCTAATGCTGATGATTCCAAATCCGAAGGGTTCTGATATTTTTCTTAATGCCCCTTACAGGTATAAGATATCATAACGGGGTACTACCAAAAACTACATGTTCTGTCGCGCTTTTCTTTATGTCCTTGCTTTTCAACGATCACTCATTTTTGACAGAGCCTTCCCTTTCACAACCATCTCATTGATGAGGAGAGAAAACCACAGACACACACGATACTAGCAGTAGTTGGGACCTATTTTGACAGCAGCACGTCAGCGGTCACAGCCATGCGGTCGGCACGCAACACATAAAACTTCCGAAACGCACGCATTCCTTTTTCCTCACTCCCAGGGAAGAGGCGAGTTCCCTGTTTACGTTCCGATAGCCGGCCTGAGACATGACAGCTTTGGGGAAAGGACAAGGAGCCCTTTGCCGGGCTGGGATGCACCGGGGCGAGGGGGCGGGTGCCGGGCAGAGATGGTGCAGAGCCGCACCGGCCCCGCGGGGACACCGGGGCCCCAACACGCCTGAAAGGAAAAGTGGGACAAGGCCAGATGTGAGGGCAGCCTCGTGAAGCTTGGAACCCCGCAAGGATTCGACCGCCCGCTCCAGGGCCTCTCCCGCCCGCTGCTGCCAGAGGGAGCCCGCACCGCCAGCGACCGGAGAGCGACACCCGCGTCCCTGGGCGCCGCTGCTCCGGGGCCGGGCCTACGAGCGCAGCGGTGACACGGCGGGGCGGACGGGGGCAGGAGCAGGGAGGGGGCGGCCGATCCCACCCGGCACCGCGGATCCCCGCGGGATCCCAAGATGGCGGCGGCCGATCCCGCTCGCCGGCTCGGCGGCGCCCCCCATCCCCCGGCGGGCGGGCAGCGCCCGGCACCGC